>CAUYON010064470.1:0-49407 GCA_963573935.1 Arctocebus calabarensis | reverse complement strand
TACTTAAATTGAGACACTTGTTTACAAGGATTTGCATAGATAATACTCTCTAGAGGCACCCTGAGACTTTGCACCAATTGCATTTCAGTCTTGCTAGCACAGTCAAATCCTGTCCCAATGGCAGCGAGGGTCTTCACAATGACTCCACTGTCATTACATTTGACTGCATAAAAGGGAGTGACACAAGGAAGAGCTTTTAGCGATTTTTGGTGTTTCTTCAGAACATCTCCAAGGTCTGCTACATAGAAGGCATCCTTATCATTAGAAGAGGAAATTTCATTGATTTTTTGGTCCAGAATGTCCTTGGCAGTAAAATCTTCATCAAGCAAGTGGCAGTCAAACTCTTCATTATTAATGTTGTTCAGGTTTCTTGATGTTTCTTTGAAAAACTAAGAGACGGAATTTAAAGAAATACTTCCAGCTTCTCACAAAGGCAATTCTCCGGGAATTCTGAATCCCACCACGTGCGCCCTCCAGATAACAGTGGAAACGTTCTGGGAGCATCCGGACGCTGCAGGCCAGCCCCATGGAGAAGCCGGAAAGCTGGAGCTGCAAGAGCACTAGGCTGCCCCTGCCACACCCTGCAGCGCCTGGCTCCCACCTGCAGGAGACACTGGCCCAACGCGGTGCTGGAGGCCAGGGCGGCGACTTCAGGGACTGACCTCCACATTTTCAATGTCAATAGAAAATGGGTTATGGAAAAGCTGTATGTCCTGTTCACGGAGATGAAGCTCTTTAAATCCAAAGTGGAACTCCTTTTGCAACTTTTCCAGGGAATCCATACATGTTCTGTTTGGGAATGCAACCAGTGGTTTTCCGCTAACAGATTTTGCAGCCCAGGATGATTCTGCTGGTAAACAGGACAGGCAGCGGAGGGAAAAATACCCCGTGGGCCGGATAAACGTCCTCGGTGGGCCGCAAGTGGCCCGCGGCAGTAGTTTGAGGACCCCTGGTATAGAGGTACGTAGCCTCTGGGCCTGCCTATGGTTTGTCATGGAGATGAGCCCTAAGGCTCTATCGGGCTTCCAAGATGTCAGGACAATAGAGCAGAAGCTCCTCTGGGTTGTCATCAGGGAGGAGAGTGGCCAAGTTGATGGCAGATGTTTTCAGGAACTGTACTTGGGGTGGGTCTAGTAAAAGAGCATGGTATTGAGTTATCCTGGCATTTGAAAGCCATTTGTCAGGGGGGGCTTTTGAGCAGAGCCTTTACTGCATGGGGAGCAACAATTTGTAGTTCCTGTCCCAGGGTTAATTTTGAGGCTTCTTGCTCTAGGAGGGCTATAGCAGCCACTGCCCTCAAGCAGTTTGGCCATCCAGCCGCTACTGGCTCTAGCCTCTTGGAAAGACAGGCTAGAGGCCACTTCCAAGGGCCTAATGTCTTAGTTAAAACTCCCTTTGCAATACCTGGAATCTCTGCCACATGTAATTGAAAGGGTCAATGGAGGTTCAGGAGAGCTAGGGCCGGAGTGCTTACCAGAGCTTGTTTCAAGGTCTTGAAAGCCTTTGTCTCAGTCTTTGTCTAGCCTAACTCATCCCCCTTGCCCCCAGTAGCTGCGTATAGGGACTTAGCAATGTCCACAAACTCAGGGATCTACAGCTGACAGTACCCTACTGTTCCTAAAAACTCCCAGACCTACCACTTTGTTTTTGGTTGAGGAATCTGTAGTATAGCTCGGATTCAGGCCTGTGACAGTGTCCACTTTCCTTCTTTTAGCTCATAACCCCTATAGGTGGCTGTTTGAGTGCATAATTGTGCCTTTTTGGCTGAAACCCGATTGCAAAGTCAGCAGTAAATCGCAGATGGCAGCCTGACAAGCTTGCAAGTCTCTTGCCACCAGCAAATGGTCAACTCCATCTGGAGGAGCACAACCTCTGGGTGCTGGCCTCGGTAGGCACAGATGTCCTGGCTCAGAGCCTCCTCAAACAGAGTGGGAGGATTCTTAAAACCCTGAGGGAGCCTGATCCATATTAACGGCCGGTGAAATTCCCTTCCAAGTTAGTCCATTCAAAGCGAAAATGGGATGACTCACTGCAACCAGGGGAAGAGAGAAGAAAGTGTCCTTCAAGTCCAACACTGTATAGTATTGATGGCTCTGGGGAAGCAAACTCAGAAGCATATACAGGTTAGGCATAGTGGGGTGAATGGTCTCCACACATTTGTTCACTTCCCATAAGTCTTGGACAGGCTGAAAGTCATTAGTTCCTGGCTTCTGGGCAGGCAGAAGGGGTGGGGGAAATGGGAGGGGGTGTTCCCAGAGGACCGGCATGGAACCAGGATCCCAGCCTCCTGCAGCTGTTTGATGTGGACGGCTATGCCCTGCCTGGTCTTTAAAGGGACTGGGAATTGTTTAACTTGTATTGGCTCAGCCCAGCCCAGGAGTTGGACCACAATAGTGGGCCGGTGAGTGGCCAAACCTGGAGAGTGATTTTCGGCCCACACTCCTGGAATGTCTTTCTGTAATTGTCTTAAGTAGAGGGTTCTGCCCCCTACCGGCCTCTGGTTGTCCAAGATCTTCCTCTGACAAGGGGAAAGTTAAAAGTATTGCGGGGGTGGGGGGATGGAGGGGTGGGGGGGACAGTGCTGTGGCGCAGGGTTAATAGTGAGTTCTGCCTCTTCAGTTCTGAAGGAGATAGTGGCCTGTAGTTTTCGGAGCAAATCTCTGCCCAATAAGGGACAGGGGCAGTCTGGCATTACTAGGAAAGAATGGGTAATGGTCCCCTTCCCCAAGTTAGTGATTCTGGTCATAGTCCAGGGGTAGGACTTGGTCTTTCCTGTTGCACCCTGTATTGGTGTGCTGTGGCTTGAGAGGGGGCCCTCCGCCTGTTTTAGCACTGAGAATGTTGCCCCTGTATCTATAAGAAAGATCATGGGCTTGCCCGCTACTCCCAGAGTGACCGTGGGCTCCTGGCGGCCAAGGGAATGGAGCCCCGGCCCCATCAGTCAAGTTCCAGTAGGACTTGGGCAGGGGACTCCTGTCTCTTTTGGGGGCATTCATTTTTCCAGTGCCCCATTTCCTTACAAAAGGCACACTGATCACACTTCAGAGGTTGGGCCCAGCTCGGGCGTTCCTGATCACAGCCCTTCGTGACCCACTCATCTCTTCCCTTTTCGGGGCGGTCCCAGTTTCAGCCCCTTCTGATCCATTCCTACCTTCCCCTTTCTGGTCTCCCACTTTGTCCCGTTCCTGTATTGCAGTCACCAGGACCTGCTCGACTCGCGAGAGTCTTTTTGACCGGCGGGTATCAGGATCTTCTCTGTTATACACCCGTGGCGCTATCGCCACTAGTTCAGACGGCACTTTGCTCTCAAATCCCTCCACCTTCTGCAACTTTCTCCTGATATCAGGGGCCGAGTGGGATATTGACTGCTCTCCAGTCCTCTGGGGCTTCCGGGTCTGTAGGTGTATAGCGTGGGTACGCCTCTAGGAGGCGTTCTATGAATGCATTCAGAGATTCATCTGACTTTTGTATAGTTTCACTCACTCTAGAGAGATTTGTAGGTCTCTGGGCAGCTGCTCCGATTCCTCTGGAAGAGTCTGATCAGAATTTTTGAGAGCCCTCTTACCTAGTTCGTTGTTGGAATCCCACTCCGGTCTTGAGAGCAGGAAGGCCGCCCTCACTTCGTTGGGATTCGTGGTGGGTTGGCCCTCCAGACCCAAGACAAGCTTTTGGGCTTCCCTTACGATTCTCTCCCACTCCTCTGCAGTAATTTCTGGCAATCATCGCAAGTGGGCTGATGAGTAAAGAAAATAGACTCTAAAAGAGAGATTAACCTTTGAGGCTGGTCGGAGAAGGAGGAGTTTTGTTGTTTCCAATTATACAAGGCACTGGTGGAGAACGGGACATGAACCAAAAATGGTCTTGGGGCGCCACCCAAGGTTGGCTGGGCGATCTGGTGCAGAGGAAGCATGGGTCTGGGGACTGAATTGTGGATTCTGGAGGTTGTTGATAGGGGTGCCCACTCAGGGTACGTGGTGGGCTAAGCACTTGGCTCACCTGACTCAAGTCAAGGGAAGGACCTGAGGGGTATGGGGGTGAGAGGCTGCCTGTAAAAGGTCAGGAGTCTCCACATCTTCGGAATTCCCCTGTAAAACAGACAGAAATTTCTCTTCCTCCCCTTTTCCCCCAAGTTCCCCTAACTAGGCATATCAATATGCATATCAATTAACTGGCATGTAAAAATGTACCATACATAAGAGGCTGTGTTTAGTATCAATTTTTCCTTGCAAGAGAGGGAAGGAATTCTTCTTTTGCTCTTGGATGGAAGGTAAAACAAGAAGTTAGGCACAAAGAAATATGACTTTTAAAAAGAAAAAGCTGCAGGGATTCATTCTGAATGGCCCCTATTCTGTTAAAATAGATAGGAGTGTATGCTGGAATAAGGGGTTGGAATCTTAAAGGGAAAAAGATGTTGAGATATTTCAAAAACAAAGGCATTAGACCAAAGGTTCATTGATGTATTTCTTTGTATTTTAAAGCACACATCTAATGTATACATTTAACAACTTTAAAACAAATGTATTTAATACAAAACACTTTTCATGTATTTTAAAGCATATGTAATAAAAAAGACAAAATCAATCTATCTATTATAAATTATGATTATAGCAATAACATTTCTTTTGATTATATATTTTTGCTACTATATTTCCACATACAAAACATAAATTATTAAATTCTTTTTGACCAGCCAGTTGGCACACAAAATCATAAGTTTTACAAAAATTAAAATCACTTTTTTGCACAGAAAATCTTATTCCTCTTTGATTTTTCAGTAATATCTATGCCATCTGTTTTAAATTCTCTGCTTTAAACTTTTCTAGAAGATTCATGCTGTTGCCATATGGTCTAACCAGTCTCCTAAAGTGAGCATTTCATACTCAGTGATTTCCATGGATGGCCATGATGTTTGAGGGCATGAAGACAGCTAACAGTGCTGAGCTCACGTTGGGGAGACAGTCATCTTCTGCCATCACCAAAAGTAGCAGATGTCTAATGGAGAAATAGCTTCTGCCTCGCCCTGCACTTCTCCTATATGCTTCTCTACATATGCAAATGTCCTCAAGTCAAGACCAACTTCATCTCTAGATTTGCTATCTTTACTGCTCTTAGCTTCCATTTGGTCTACTGCTGAATAACTGATCTAAGTAATAATAATGGCAATAATAACAATAGTAATGGCAACACTTACAGAATACCAAGAACTATGGCAAATACTCAACTTACTTTTATTCATTAAGTGCCCCTGTGAGGTAGGTATAATTATTACAAAGTATCATTTTATGGATGAGGAAACTGAGGCATAAGAGGTTAGGTAAAATTCCAGAGGTCACAGAATTAAACAGCAGAGTCTGTATTGGAGCTCAGGATAGGTTATGTAGCCCACACTCTTAATGACCATAATTCTGCCCCCACACTAGGGGTATTTTAAACCCGTGATTTTTTTGTTGTTGTTTAAGACAGTCTTGCTCTATCACCACAGCTAGAGTACAGTGGCATCATCATAGCTCACTATAATCTCAAACTCTTGGGATCAAGCAATCCTCCTGCCTCAGCCTCCTTCCAGAGTAGCTGCGACTACGGGTGTGCCCTGCCACACCCAACTAATTTTTTTTTCTATTTTTTGCAGAGATGGGCCCTCCCTTTTGCTCTGGCTGGTCTGAACCTCAGTAATTACTTCTGACCTCAGTAATTCTCCTACCTTGGCCTCCCAGAGTGCTAGGATTACAGGACTAAGCTACCACACCCAGCTGGTCTAAACATGGGATTTTTAAAAATCAAGCAGGTAACTTTCATTTCTATACTTTTGCAATTTAATAGCTAGCATGATATGACACCCTTTCTGAATGTAACTATTTTTACAAAGTCAACTAATGTTTCGGACCATTAAAAGTGAAAGACCCAGAGAATTGTCTGAATTGAAATTTGTTTCCCTTATTAAAAACGAGGCACTTAGGGTTCCCTTTAAGAAGTTCCCGTAAATGGGTCCAAAGAAGCAGGCTCCATGCTGCAGCGCCTTACTGGGGTTCCAAGAACTGCTGGCCTGCAGATGTGGGTGAGGCTGAGGCCTGGCAGGCAGCAGCCTCACCCCCCACCCCCCAGGCACTCCAGGGTTCCGCAGGCAGCCCTGTCAGCTCTCTCCTCCCACATCTCACCAGATCACAGTGGTGTAGGGAAGTGAAAGCAGCATTCCAGTTACTCTGTCACCCACTGGTTCAAAGAAACCACCTCCTTATGCACTTAAAATCTTCTAGTTCAAATCAATCACCAGCATTAAAAACTCTTCAAGTTGTGCCTTTTTTTTTGTAGGGCATCAGTCACTTTGCATCATGTCCAGTCTCATGTGTGCTGAGTATGGGATTAAGTATGAACTGCATCCAGGTATGGAAAAGAGAAAAGAAAGAGATGCATTTCTACTGAATTCCAGGATCTTCCAGGAGCAGGTGACCACAGCTGAACATTTAGCCTTCTTCCCGACAACCCAATGACACATTTCATCTTCAAACTCTGAGTAGAATTTTGATAGAGTTAAATATTTTGAATAATTGTCTTTGTTGTGGGCAGGCTCTTACGCTCAATCCCAGACTATCTGGAATTCTTCTGGCATCACTTTTTTCTGAAGATCAAGGTTTTGAAAGAATAGGCAAGATTTCAGATTCATCTCTACCTGGCTTGACTATTTTTGCAGGCATTAAGTAAAGAAGATTTTTCCAGAACCTTGAGTTGTAAGAAAGAGATTCATCAGCCTTCCACTTCAGAACTCTATGAGATTTCAAAAGCATTAGTGATTGGGGTAAAAATGTAAAGTCTTTAAAAGGGGTAAATTCAATTAAGATTATTTTAATTTTCCTTTCCACCAAGGCTTCATGAAATCCACTTTCAAGTTCATACCTGACTTCGTTAGACATATAACTGTTACTTAGGACAATGATTAACCTTCGGCTCTTCTCTATTAGTGAATGGATTTCATCAACAACAGCTGAAAATATAAGATGTGCTACATTAAGAGACTAAAAGGTAGTCATTAAATAAAAATCATTTTCTACAGTTCTGTCTTTTATTATTAACCTCTTAACCTTACTAATAAGTTCTTCTTTAAGACAAGCCATTCATTTTCAGTTGTATATGCCTATTACAATTCTTTAGGTAACAGGAATAATGACCACTTGCACTTACTCTGTGCCATAACTTCTTTTAAATTTTTTAATGTATATTCACTCATGTAATCATCATAATGACCCTATGAAACAGGGATTGTTATTACCCCCATTTTATAGACAAGGAAACCAAAGCACAGAGTAGTTAAATAGTGTGCCCAGAGTCCCACAGCTGTTAATGGCAGCACCAGAACCTGAGCCCAGGTGGAGAACACTTCCCCAACCATTGTGCAATCTTGCTTCTCTGTGTGCAAAAAGGAACATGCTAACATCAGAATTGAAGGACTAAAAGACAAACAGAACCCCCCAAACCAACCTAGCCATTATTTTAGACCACGGATTGGCAAACTTTTTCTGTAAAGAACCAAAAAGTAAATATTTTAGGCTTTGCAGGCTTCACTTTGTAACAAATACTCAACTCTGTTGTTGTAGTTCAAATGTAGCCTTAGACAGCTTAGAAACAAATGTTCGTGGCTGCGTTTCAGTACGTGTGGCAAGTGAGATTCTGACCCATGGGAGGCAGCGTGCCAGGCCATGATCTAGACTTCTGAGCCTTCTCAAATGGAGAACCACACCTAATTGCAATTGAGCATACAATCTTTATTTTTATTTAAGAAATAAGAGGAAATCTATTTTCAGAACAACTCCTATTAAATAATGGGGGTACAGTATAATTGATATAAAGGCAAGTATACATACTTCCTGAATATGCCTTCTTAGATACAAAGAATAGCCACACAAAAACACCACAGTGGTGTATGCATCTGACAATTGGCCAGATTATTTCTTTGGAGATTTCTTTTTTTAACTAAATAGTAGTTTATTTTGTCTTTCTAGCTAGTAATATTTTCCCTTTCTCATTTGCTGTATCTTCAATGTTTCACTCAGAACTTGATTCAAGGATGGCATGCAGTTTGGAAGGAAGCATGGAGAACCATTAAAGAACTAATCAAACCTCCCATTTGATCCTGAAATCCCATTACTGGGCTTCTACCCCGAAGGAAAAAAAAAAAATCCTTTTACCATAAGGACACTTGCACTAGACTGTTATCACAGCTCAATGTATAATTGCCAAAATGTGGAAACAGCCTAAATGCCCTCCAATGCAGGAATGGATTTACAAGTTGTAGTATATGTACACTATGGAATACTATTCAGCCGCTAAAAAAGACAGAGACTTTACATCTTTTGTATTAACCTGAATGGAAGTGGAAGACATTATTCTTAGTAAAGCATCACAAGAATGGAGAAGAATCCCACATACTCAATTCTGATATGAGGACAAGCAATGACCTAGTACACAGTGGGGGGTAGGGGGAGAGAAGAGCAGAGAGAGGGAGGGAAGGAGGGGGTGGGGGGTCACAGTAAGTGACACACCTTTTGGGGGTGGGACACAATTATAAAAGGGATTTTACCTAACAAATTTAATCAATGTAATCTGGTTCTTTGTACCCTCAATGAGACCCTAACAATAAAAAAAAATTAAAAAGAAAAATGATGGCATGCCAATGAATATTGACTACTTGAGTGAATGATGGTTAACAATGAAAACATCTGTGTTTTTTATTAACATCAGTACCCACTATAATTTGACACCAGATTTCAAATGCTCTGAAAGACTTCAGAAAGAAAACAGAGAAAGCACGGACATGCTATTATTTTCTTTTAACTATAATTTGCCACAATGTATGTGCCACAGCCATTCATATTCATATGTTGATGAAAAATATTGACTTTCATCTGATGGGAATCACCAATTTCCTCATTTACCCTTTCCTGCTCTCCTATTTTCTATTCTCATTTTCTCACCAATATCAACACAGTAATGAATGAACATTTCTTGGTAAGAATTAGCTTGTGCTTATAGTCCAAATATGATGGGATTAAATTAGGAACTCTTTCTGCAGTGCAAATATTCTCACTACGGGTCATTCCTAGATAAATGCTCTCTGGTAGTGCCAGCTGTGAATCTGGATCTGAAAATTAAATGCCCACTCCCTTTCCCCAGATATCCAGCGAATCCTGAACTAGGAAGAATAAAGCCAAAAGAAGAGACTATCACAAGCACCTTAGTTTGTTCTCTCCTAGAAATCACGCTAACTCACCTGGTTATTCTATTCTGAAGGACTTTGTTCATTTGTGCGTAAGGAAAATGGGATCACTGGATAGTACTAGCTGATTCATTTTTTTTCTTTAAGAAAACATCATACGCACACACATAAGAGAAAACCTCAAATCAGTACAAGGTAGGAGTCAGGGGAACAAGGGAGCCAAAAGAGGGGAGAAGGGAGGGGGTTGTGGGTGTCCCACTTAACGAGCCCAATGTTAGGGCCTATGGCACACCTCTTATGGACAGGACACAATTATAAGAGGGACTTTACCTAACAAATGGAAATACTGTAACCTAATGCTTTGTATCCTCAATTAACCTGAAAGAATAAAAAAAGAAAAAGAAAACATCTTGAATATTTTTCTGTCTGGTTCCTTTCTTACCTCCTCCAGGCATTACATCCCTTTCGAATATGCATAACTTATACCCAAAATGTTTTTCCAACACCCTGGGCAAAATCTCCACAGCAAAGGTGTACTCCTCTCCATTTTCGGGGCGACATTCTTTTAGGTAAGACACAAATGCATCATACGTCTTTCCATCTAGGAGATAAGGTTAGCTCTTTTAATTAGTTTGTAAACAAAAGTTTATTTAAGTACACACTTGAGTGAACATCATACATAATGAGTGTAGAATCACTGAAAAAGAAAAATTAAATATAGTATTGTTTATATTTAAACCTCATGTGCCAGCGAAGCAATCAATTAGCCAAAATATTTTTATGCATCTCCTACTGTTTGACATCATGGAGGGAAAGAGAGAAATAGAAAGAGAGAAATAGAAATAAGTCAGGGTGCTAAAAAATATTTAAAGGTGTAGGGCAGCACCTGTGGCTCAGCTGGTAGGGCGCTGGCCCCATCTACTGAGGGTGGCCGGTTCAAACCCAGCCTGGACCAAACTGCAACAACAACAACAAAAATAGCTGGGCATTGTGGTCGGCACCTGTCATCCCAGCTACTTGGGAGGCTGAGAAAAGAGAATGGCCTAAGCCAAGGAGTTGGGGATTGCTGTGAGCTGTGATGACACGGCACTCTACCGATGGTGATAAAGTGAGACTCTGTCTCTTAAAAATAAATAAATAAATAAAAGGTGTGCCAGAGAGTCCACATATGCCCTCGTTCCAGCAGTGGAAAGCAGCTCTCACTCCAGCTCACTCATATCCCTAATCCTCCTGCCATCCTCACTTCTATCCTCAAAATGATGCGCTGAGAAAGTCAAGTTGGAAACGAAGCTGACGGTTGACACGGGGAGCGGGAAGAAATAATAGGGGTGATTTAAAAAATCTGCTACAAGGACAACACTACAATACTATAAAATATTATATAATATTTGCTGTCAAAAGGAAAATTTCTGATCCATTGGAAGATTTTCCCTGACCTGGTGCAGCGGCTCATGCCTATAACTCTTGGACTCTGGAAGGCCAAGGCAGGAGGATACCTTGAGCTCAGAAGTTCAAGACCAGCCTGAGCAAGAGTGAGACCCTTGTCTCTATTAAAAATGCAAAAAAATTCGCCAAGCATTGTGGCAGGCAGCTGTTGTCCCAGCTACACAGGAGGGTTTATCGCCTGAACGCAGGAGTTTGAGGTTGCTGTCAGGCTGCAGCATTCTAGCCTGGGCAGCAGAGAAAGGCTCTGTAGGTTTTTGTAACATCTGCTCCTATTTAATTCCCTTGTCAATGAAGCAGTGTTTAGATGGTTAACAGAACAAATTCTGAAGGAAACATGTTATCTAAATAACAAAGACCATTCTCCTAACTGGGTAACTAAAAAATCATACAATTCTCTCTTCTAGCTTCATCCAATACTGTTGAAACAGGCAAAGCAGACAGATGCAACAACTTTAGAAAAGTTACAAACTACACATTCACAGAAGGAAAATCACATAACACAAACAAAGTAACTGGGACAGAGAAGAAGGAATAATCCCAGTGGACTTGCTTTCCAAAAAAGAGGAAATTTTGAGTCCAGTCCTAAAAAACAGAATCGGTGCTGATTGGAATTGGTAGAGGGAGAAAGGAAGTGGTAGGGGTAGGGTCTGCTTTACACCATGATGATTGGTTAGATGGCCAAAGAGTTGTATTTATGCTTGGAGTATTTATCGGGATCAATGAACTGGCTACTGAGTTGGAGGTTAATATTATTGGATTCTTAATTAAAATGTAACAGGGTAGGCTCGGTGCCTGTGGCTCAGCAGGCTAAGGCGCCAGCCATGTACACCTGAGCTGGCGGGTTCGAATCCAGCCCAGACCCGCCAAACAACAATGACAGCTGCAACCCAAAAATGGCCGGGTGCTGTGGTGGGCACCTGTGGTCCCAGCTACCTGGGAGGCAGAGGCAAGAGACTCACTTGAGGCCAGGAATTGGAGGTTGCTGTGAGCTGTGATGCCACAGCACTCTATCCAGGGTGACAGCTTGAGGCTCTGTCTCAAAAAAATAAAATAAAATAAAATAAAAATAAAATGTAACAGGGTAAAACTATTCTAGGCCCATGTCCTGTATGGCTCCATATCATTTCTGCTCCACAGTCCATCCCAGCACTCTCCACAGTGGTCAGGTCCACTGAATAACATTTTCTGTTGCTGGCCAAAGCTTCTTCAGTTCTACCTATAGCATCTAGTTTGGCAGGACTAGTCAGAACATATTATAGATTTAAAGCGATTGCAGAAATGCATGCATATGAAAGATAATAAATTTTGGAGAATTACGTAAATATCAAAGGTAGAAACAGCTGGTAAAAATAAAACCAGTTATTAATTTAATCAGAAAATAGGTCTCCTAATTTTGTTAAAATTATTATGAAGTACAGCTATCTACTAGGTATTGAACAGCTAGTGCTTCCATTGGCATTTTCATTTCGTCAGTGATGACAACAGGCACCAGGATATAAGGCAACTAAGTCAGCATAATGTTTAAAAAGCCACATTTTTCTTGTAATCAGGATGTAACAGACTGCAATAAACCAGGAAGACAATTCCATCAACTATGCAGTTATATTACATGTAAAAAGCTTTGCTCTGACCCATGAAAAACTAGTTTTTCAACTATTAATTTCTTTCAAATTTCTTATTCTATTCAATTCTCTTTTCTTAATATGAATCTGCTAATTTGTGCCACTATTTTAGTGTAAATCCAGTTAACAAAAGGCTTAGTGGCCTTGAGACTTGACAGAGTAAAATAAAATGGTTAAGGTAAGGAATTTAACATCTAATGATAATTGGTTTTCCGGGTAGTTGGTTTTCTTTTTTGGTTTTATATAAAGGAAATCATCATGTAAATGGACATTTGGGACCAACAGGAGTCAGGTAGATCAGTGCTTCTCAAATTGTGTGGTCAATGACCATATTTTCATTTAAATTTGCTTTGTTTACTGAGTAGTTCCATTTCCAATTCTTCACTCAACAGACTCTTGGATGTTGCAGCAATATTAAATTGCTAAAACATGTTTACAGTTTTGTGCTTCTCTCCCCATTTTTGCCCTTTTCATAGATGGTATCTGTTGGTGATCCACACTTTGACTAGAAGTGATTTAGAGCACGTCTCTGAGTGCCTCTGTGCACTACCACGCTGAGAGTTCAGACGTGTGAATTGAAAAACGCAGTGTGAATCAAGTCAAATACAACTCTAGAGGAAAAGAAAAAGAAATCTTAGTTGAAAATAAAAAAGAAATTAGTCAATGTTCATTTGAAGATAAATACTGGTCTATACAAGCAGATGCTATTCAGAAAATATCAAATTAGACTTCCCAGTGTGGTAGCATGTTTCTCCAGGGCAAAATCACACTTATGTGCAGCCTCAAAGCTAGATTTATTTAAAAAAATCTATAAAAATCTCAAGGAACTAATACAAGAACTTCAGCACAAACGAGGGTTAGGAAGGCTTTTGTGCTTATGACTCCAAATCCAGAAACCACAAAAAAAAAGATATTTGGGTACATTTTAAAGTCTTTTTCTGCATGGCACACTACTATACCCAAAGTCAAAAGATAAATTACAACCTGGGAATATTTGCATTTCATATTATAGGCTAAGCTTCCTCAAATGTAAATAACTCCTAGGAATAAATAATCCAAAATTTAAAAAAAAAAAAAAAGAAAAAGGCCCTCAGCCCAATGGGAAAATAGGCAAAGGAAACAAGTGGGTATTTTGAGAAAGGACAGGAAAATCAGTCAAGTTGTTCAGGCTCTTGCATAGTAAGTGAAATGCAAATAAAAACCACTCTGAGACACAACTTCTTATCTATCAAATTGGCAAAAGCCCAAAAGGTTGTGGGTAGAGCTGTGGGAAAAGTTTACTTTTATTCTTTGAAGGTGGTAGATAATTTAGCAGTATGGGAGGAAATTGGTGGCATCTATCAAAATGATAGCTGCATCTGCCCTTTCTATCTCCAGAAATTCCACTTTGGTGAATTTGTCCTTCAGATATACTACACACACATGAAACAATGCATGTACAAAGCTCTCCATCGCAGCTTTTTGCAAGAACAAAAGATTGAAAAGCACTCAAAAATCCATCAAAGGGAGACTAAATAAACCGTAGTACTTCCACACAAAACCCTCAACACTAACAAAGGAGCGACTTCTTCATAAAGTAACATGGAAATGTGCCTAAGGTAGAGACAAGCAAAGTTGGAAGTAGTGTGCAGATGAAGCCAAGATTTTTTTGAAAGGGAGGATTGGAATGAGAATCTTCATTGATATCCGCTCAGACATGTTCTCAGTGAGGTGGGAGCATGGGAATCACAGATGTGAAACCAAGCTGAGAGGGGGGTCTGCCTACTGAATAGTTGCTCAGACATTTGGGATTTTGACGGGTTTTTTTTCTTACAAACATATACACAAACACAGAGAGAGAGAGAGAGAAAAGAAAAGCAAGTTTAACGGATTGATTTTTTTTTTAATTTAGTAATTACTTCAAAACTTGAGGACTTCTATCACCTTTCAGGATAGGGAAACTGAGGCATAGTGTCACCAGGTAGTAGATAAAAACAGCATATCCAGGAGAGTAGAGCCCAGACTATTTGGCTTCGTTCTTGGGGTTCTTACAGGCACATTGCCTAGTCAAGATGATGAGCCATAATACAATTCAATTCAATTAATCAACTTTATTGACCGGATGAACTACGTAAAGCGGTGGTACGAACTACACTATGGATGAACTAGGTACACACAGGTGGTATGTGTACGAGGGTGTCCAGATGCACAGTTCCTGGGTTCAAGCACCTCACAAGGCATTGAGGAGGATATAAAATACACACACGAAGCAATCAGAAAACAATTTTGGACGCCATATACATAAGCACAAGAAAAGGTGGCACACACAGCGTTCATCACAGATGGCATCTGCAGAACAGTTTTTTCCCATGGAAAACTCCCCAGATTAAGTCAACAATATAACCCAAGGGAGAGGAAGATTAATGATTATTTATTTGGTTTCTTAACGAGAGCATAAGAAAAGACATCGAAGCATGACGGTAGTTGTTACCTGTTAATGTTTCATCTCTTCCCATTACATGTCTATAAAACAACACCAAGTCAACTCTATAAATGACACCGACAATCACGAGGCACACTACCACCGCCAGGATCAAAAAGGCTATGATCATAACCCTCGTGAAGACATGACCTGGGATATCAGCCACGTCTGCTGGGAAAGAAAGAGAAAATGGAAAAGAAAACAATCAGAAATGCTAGCAGTGTCTTCCTTCCATCATCACTTGTGGTTATCAGTTTTCACCTTTACCACCAATCCAGTTCCCACCCAAGTGCTGGCACATTCCACTGAGTTACTGTACATTCCTGCCTTTGGTCTGGAGTGGTGATCTTTCTACTCACATTTTTAAAGAATAAAAATGTATACAAGGTATCCAGAGACCTAAATGGAAAGCACTGTCCAATAATGTATTCTGTCTGTACCTATGGAAATCAGATTTGGGGGGTAATAAGATTCTAGGCTGAAATACAGAGGGACTCAAACCTAAGTCTCAGCCAGTGGGGTGAGAACACAGAGGTTCACAGTTCTGAGGGAGAGAAAGAGTTCACACACTGAGCTGAGACTGTCTGGGTTTGGGGTCCGGCTCCATCAATTATTTTATGTCAAGGGAAAAACCGTGGGTGTCCCTAAACCTCTTTAGCATCATCTATAAGAGCGGTTCTCAACGTGTGAGTCACGACCCGCAGGAACTGTATTAAGGGGTTGCGGCATCGGGAAGGTCAAGAACCACGGATCTATAAAATGAAGATAATAATAGTTCCTGCTCCACTTACAGGGTTGCTGCTTCGAGAAAAGAGTCAATGAAATTTCACACACAAAGTAGTTAGCACAGTGCCTGGCAGAGCCCTCAGATTTTTAGCATATTTTATGTATAAATGTGCCTTTTTATGATCGAGTGCCCTAAATACATGTACATGGGGCACCACAAAAGTTTTGAGACAGACTGTGTTACGGTCCATTATTTCACTTCCAAGAAACCCAGCTGACAGCGTTCTTTCTGAGTCACCCATGCAAGTTTCAACCTGCTGGGCTTATCAGGGTCGCCGGGAGGGCTACATTTGTTTCCATCGGTGTGGATTTTACATTTCTTGATTTGCGTGTGTGTCTCAAAATTTTTGGAATGACCCACGTACTACGCGAGCTGCCAATGGGCACCAGCAGAACTGGAGGGGGCGGCCTCTGGCCCTTAAGTGCTCCTCCACTCCTGTTTTTCACCAAACTCAAGGCACTCATCCGCGTCTGTGTATATGAGGCCCTTCTGGGTGTTCGTGTCTGTGTGTCTCTCTCTGTCTTTGTAGCTCTGGCGTCCCCCCACCCCCGTCTCTGCATTTCTGTTCTTCTCCATGACTGTCTGTGTCTGCCGCTCCTTCAGTCTCTCTGTGTCTCAGCCATTTCTGAGCAGCTACTGAGCCCCCAGCTCTGGTTGGGTGACTTTGGTAGAGGATGGAGGTGGGTGACAGGGCACTCTATCGGGTGGGCACAGAAAAACTTTAAGAACCCACAGTGAGAGCTCACCCAACACTGATCTGCAAACTTCCCTCGGGACGCTCTGGGTGGAAGGGCTGGGTGTGTGGGCGCTACCCTGACTGCAACCCTCAGCCTCCCTCCCCTGCATCTGTGTCCCCGAGCTTCACCTGCCTGCCTGCTCTGGCCACTGATTTCTTCATCACTGCAAGAACAAGCTTTGTGTTTTCCTTTTCTGCTTGGAATCATGACACAGAGATCCCCAGCAAGGCCTGAGTGCCAGTTCTACCACTGAAAGTCTGTGACACAGATAATCATGTCACCCCTCAGGAGCTGGGTTCTGGTGTGGAACATGACGGAGAGATGATCTCGATGGGCCTCTCAGCAGCAAAATGCTAAGTTTCCACAAACTTCCAAAAATAAAGCTTTCATACCTTTTTTCACCAAGATGACACTTTTGGTATCTTTGCCTCCACTGCCGGTCACAGTGCAATTATATGGAAAATTTAGATTATTTTTGCTAAGATTTGTAATTCGCAATATTCTTGAAGAATGAAATTTGCCTTCTGAAGTCCTGTAAGAAAGTAAAATAATTTAGCAATAGGCTTTGTTCATTAGCAAATGGATCTAAGAGAAGGGAATGCATATGGTTAAAGTAACCAAAGGCAGCTATTCTGTTGATTACATTGTATCTTCTCTTTCTGGTGGAGACTTTTTTTTCCCTAATAAAATGGCCAGAAGCTGTATTTGGTGGGTACTTTCAAAGGTAGACCACAATAATCCTCCCAAGCGTTGGGGAGCACCACAGCTGATGGAAATAGCCCTTCTGAGACTATCTGGGGACACTCAACTACCTAGAATTAAAATGCCTGGGAGATAATGATACTAACTAGAAAGCACACGAAATTATCCTCTGTTTCAATTACTTTCTCCCCTCCTAACTGCTTGGAGTTCTTTCCACAGAAAGGTGTCCACTAATTGTTGCAAAGCTGTAAATTGTTTAGCATAGATACAGTTTCATATCAAGTTTGTCCATTCAATCCCAGAGATTATTTTCATTTTGGTGAATCTTAAAAAAAAAACAAAAACCGCTATTCTCAGACACCCCAATGCACATGAGAAGTACCAGTCAACACCTTGCCATAACCACTGGCAGCAATCTCTCTTCCTCTTCCTCAAAGGATTTAAGCTGTCTTGTGGTTGTGTGAGGCAAACACTCAGGACATCCTCTTCCCCACCCGTGACAGGCTCAGAGGGGCCTTGCATCAGCACCACCGGGCGTGGCCTCTACATGTCTGAGCGCCTAGTAACGTGTACCTCCAGTGCCTGGGACACGGACCCAATTATAGTTCATCTTACAGTGTATCACATTTTACCTCCAACTAAGGACATTTTACAATGATTCCATAAGGAAGTTTCTCATTCAGCAATACCAGCCATTTAAAACCAATGAAAACCAGCAGACACAAAAGGCTACTGAGAAACCAACACAGATCACATAAAGCAAATGTGGTGAGCCCCCAAATACGGAGAAAGACACCCCTGTCTCACAGCTTAGGCTCAACTTATGAGAAGTTTGGTTAATTGGTCTTCATGTATTTATTCCTCTAAAAATTAGAAGGAGACCGTTAGAAGGGAAAATGCCAACCTCAGGACAGGAAACACTGGTCGGAGAGCCAGGCCAGTCAGCGAGACTCAGCCTTTCCTAGGTGATAATCACCTGCCTGTTTTTAGCCAAGGAGCCAGACCTTGGGGTGTAAAGAGCTTACAGACAAGTGTTAGCAAGAATTGAACGTTGCTGAATTGGAAAGAATACACCAGAAAAAGGTGTACAAAGTAGAAAAAATATAACGAGGGCCCAAAGATGACAGACACTTTAGGGTCACCACCCACCAGACCCTGAGTACTGTTATCAGGGTGTGAATTAACGATCACAGTACGACTCAAAGCCATTCAGAAATTTTTAAGTGTCCATATATGAGGAATGTTTTGTTTTAATAGATCTGGCCATTTGTTATTGAAAGAATACCGGCTATTTAAGGATCAATATGTATGTCATTTGGAACTTTTTGGACACATTAATACAAGTAATGCACTTATACTTTTCAAAATTTGAAAACCATGGCATACATATTTGCTGTTTTATGAAAAGCTAGGTAAAAATCTCTATCCCCATCAGATCCTGACCAAAAGCTACTTTTAGCTGTTCATTTATCTATTTTCATTTTTTAAAAGACTGGGTCTCTCTATATTGCCCAGGCTGGACTCAAACTCCTGGGCTGTAGCGATCCTCCCACTTTAGCCTCCTGAGAAGCTGGGACCACGGGCATGTACTATACCAGGCCCGACAGCTGCTTTGATAAGGCAACGCCAAAAACCCTCATGGACATTCTTTTCCTAGCTTAGATCTTGACAATTTCCGCATAATCCATCCAACCTAAGGTATGACAACTATAATTATAAAATCTGTAAATTATACTTATAATTTAAACTAACCCAAAACACCACCTCAGACACTCAGGAGTTATGATATAGTTCTTCCATGATATATGTCATATGTCACGTATACATACCTATTCCTCATTTCTTTCCCTTCATGTATATTAGGATCTGGTTCATCATCTTGTTTGAAGATCCAATAAAGTGCATCATTTTTATTCAGCAAAGCCGAGCAGTTGAGTTGTACTTCCTTTCCTAGGTAAAAGGTGACCACCAGAGTTTTGATTTTAAGAACACAGATTTTCCAAAGGTTTCAAATTAACATAATAAATATGCGTTAACCTAACAGAGAATGTAGCGTCACATCCTAGACAGTAAAATAGACTTTTTTAAATTAAAAAAATTACAAAACAGAAGAATTAGGTAGTAATTACAAGTCATCACTAAAGTGAATTGGCTTCTCTTTAATGTTTATTTTTTAAATCGATTATTAAAACTCAGGCTAACTACTTAACTTTGTTTTCAGTATACAATTTGTAGGCAGTGGCAGGTCAACACTGTTATTGAAACTTTAGATAAACAAAATGGATAGCTTATCTCTCTTTTACTCACACACACACACACACATTTAACTGCTGAAGACATCAAAGTGCAAAGAAAATAAAGAGAAAGCATTGAACTAGAAGTGTAGTCAGGAAAGATCTCTTCCATCATGAGCTGAGCTGGCTAGCCATTTTATTCCATGGAGGAACTTGCTTTGATTTGAAATAAACAGGAGTCACAGAGAGATGAGAGAACTAGTGAAGCTCCCAACAGGTGCACAGGCTTAGAGGATTATTGTTGAGAGGCAGGGGAGCAGGGGAGGCTGCAAAGGCTGGATGATATCACCTGCAGGCAATGGTGCTCAGGAGAGTAGTCTCATAGACAAAAAGGCCTGCAACAAACACATAACTGCAGTACCTTCCCCCACCCCTACCCCAGCTGCTGGAGATGAAAGGCAGGCCAAGTCTCAACCTGCTTCCTGCCACCCCTGTTCAACGCTGAGCGAATTGAGCTACTCAACCCTCCCACACAATGTGCCCAACAGAAGAGCAAATACTCACCGGGAAAAAAGAATACAGAGATAATTCACATTGGCTGTTCTATATGCAAAGATCAGCAACAGTCAAAACAAAAAAACAGTAATAACAGACATACGAAGAGGCAAAAAATATGAAAAATAATTGATAGAAAAACTAGATGATCCTGATGCTGGGTTTAGCAGACAAAAACTTTGAATAACTATGTGAAAGAAAATAAAGGAAATAAAGAACACATTGGTGAAAAGATGGACATGTTAAACTAAGAAGTATAATCTACTAAAAAAAGTCAAATGAATACTTCCATATCATGTGTGTATGATATAAACAGCTATGTTAGTAATATGTTAAATATAGACTGACTAAGAACTGTTCTGGCAGGATTTCCCAACAGATCTACATACCTGCAGTTTATGTGAGACACACTTTAGGTGTAAGGACAATGATATGGTTACTAGTAGTTGCCATTATTGTTTGGCAGGCTCGGGCTGGATTCAAACACGCCAGCTCTGTTGCATGTGGCTGGCGCCTTAGCCACTCAAGCTATAGGCACTGAGCCTGGTTACTAGTAAAAGGAGGTAAAGAAAGATAAAACATTCCATTCCCAAACAAAAGAACAGTCTGTTGGAGAGGCAGTGGAACTGCCTGCCTCTGAACAGAGTCTGGTTTGTAGATGAGTGATTTGTCGCCCTGTGTTTCTCTATTGTCATTTCTGAATATGAAAGAAAGGTGGTATGACCGTGTATGATGATTTCATATTAGAGAGTATAGACATCGAGAAATGAACTCCTGTGATAGACAAAGTAAGACATTTCGTAATGATAAAAGTGTCGATTCAATAGGCACACATTTGTGTGAGGGTTTAAGATAGCCTCAACACATACAAAGCCAATACTGATAGACCTAAAGGAGGGACAGACAAATAGTTGAAGATGGTTGACATTTTCTCTCCCAGAAACAGGTAAAGCAAGCACACAAAAGACTAGTAAGGATATGAATAATTGAACAATACATCAACCAACTTAACCTAATTGACATTTAAAGAATGATACAATCAAAACTTGCAGAATACACCAGCATTTCAAATGCACTTAGAATCTCCATCACAATACACCATATTCCGGGCCTTAAGCAAGTCACTACAATTTTCAAATTGTTGAAAGGGCACAGTGTATATAATCTTGGACTATAATGAAACTAAACTGGACACTAATAACAGAAGATAAATAGTAAATCCTCCAGATATTTAGAAAATAAGAAATATAAGTCATCCATAGGTAAAATAAGAAATCATCAGGGAAATTTAAAAAGAATGATCTGAACTGAATGATGTGAAAAGACAGCATACCAATACTTAATGAAAAACAACTAAAGTCGTGCATAGAGGAAAATGTAGATCTTAAAATGCACATGCTACGAGAATAGATAATTGAAATTAATTCTCTAACATTCCATTTCAACAAAGTAGACCAAGCAGGGCCAATTAAGCGTCAACAAGTAGAAGAAGAGAAATAATAAAGATAAGAGCTAAAATTAATAAAAATGCAAAGCAAGCAACCACAAGTACAACGGCATAGTGCCCCAGCTACACCAGGCATATGGGGTCATACCCCATACCCAGCTGTGGTTCTAGCTGTGGTTATCAAACATGGACTTTGGAAGCAGTCACCACAGCCATGAAACCCAGCTCTTCTACCTTTCAATATTTTTAGACAAATTTCTTAGCCTTTCTGTGCTTCAAATGGGGGGAAAAAACGCCCTTTAGAGCTGCTTGGAAGATTTAATTCAAACACCTAGCACAAGACCTGGTGTAGCATATTTAACAAATGAATGTCTTACTTTCCTTTTGAATGAAATTACTCAATTGGACATGTTGATTCATACAGCCTACCTAGAGGAATTTTTAATGCACAGACAATTCAGTCCATTGATTCCAAGTGAAATCAATCAAATATTCAGAACATAAAATATAGAATTATCTCTCCAGAGTGTTCTCACTGAATTTTCATATTCAGAAATGACAACAGAGAAAAGCCACACACAGAGTGACAAATCCCTCGTCTACAAAACAGACTCTGTTGAGAACAGTTTGCGGCAGGCAGTTCCACTACCTCCAACAGACTGTTCCTTTTAAGCTGTTTAAAAGTGGCAACTTTCAAACAAGGGCATGCTTGGTTTTCATTTCTTTTGGTTTTGTAATGTTCTTCCCCAAATAGGCAACGTATTGCACACCCAATGTCCTCCAGTAATGAAGGAAATTTACCCGCAGAAGACTCAGTTATGCTCCCGTTCATAAATGCACAATATATATGCTACATATATTGGAATATACCTAGTTCCACTGGAACATACTCAAGCTTTGGTCCAAGAAGAATTGGAGCTATATAACTGGAATCTAAAAATGAAAAAAGAAAAGAAAAATGCATTAGTGTTGCCTTCAGGTTTTCTAAGACACGTATCTGCTATAATATGCTCATTGGGTGTAAAGAAGATGCAAATAACCACACTTCATAGTTACTTGGGACCTGCTTTCATTAACCAACAGCTGCTGCTCATAATGTGGATTGCTTCACTTCCCATCCACCCCACGCTCACAGTGCTATGGGAACCACCTTGAATCTTGTTTCCCCTCAGCTCCAACCTGCGGCTCTGCTCACCCAGCTACGAGGCAGAGGAAGGCTCTCATCCAGGGGGGATGGCTGACAGACCCCTGACACGAACAAACTGCAGGACTTCAAAGATGCAAAGTCACTGGGAAGTGCCCTCTATCCACCTGCTTCCTTCCCTCTGTCCTTGTCAGCTCCTCACTGGTAGATCTGCAGAGTACAGGGCCACGACCCAAGCCCTCACTCTCTGGCCTTCACATTTTCCACTCATCTGGCCTTCTCAGGATGCTGAGAGGAGTGTCCCTTCAATACGACACCCTGGCTGATTCGTTGGCTCCTCCACCCTGGCCCTGCTGGCGTGCTGGGCTGTAGGCCCTGTTCTACTTCTTTTCCCAAGTGACCTCTGACCTGAACCAGAAATACTCTACATCCACTGATGTTTAGGAAGGAAATCATCACCCTGTAGCCTCCTACTAAATACTAGAATACCTCCCGGGCGTGCTGGCTCACGTCTGTTTTCCTAGCACTTTGGGAGGTCAAGGAGGGTGGATCACTTGAGCTCAGGAGTTCGAGAACAGCCTGAGCAAGAGTGAGACCCGTCTCTACTAAAAGGAAAACTAGCTGGGCATTGTGGTGGACACCTGTAGTCCCAGCTACTCTGGAGGCTGAGGCAAGAGGATCACCTGAGCCCAAGAGTTTAAGGTTGCTGTGAGCTAGGATGCCTTGGTAATCTACCCAGGGCAACAGAGTGAGACTCTCTCCAAAAAAATAAATAAATAAAATAAATAAATGCTAGAATATAGCTCGAGGGAGCCTATATCCCCACAAGACTGAGAGCAACTGAGAGCATCTATGGGCATAGACTTAATTACAGTTAAGTTATTGTAAGCCTCGGCATCAGCACCCATAGCTTCCTTCATGACCTGACCGTCCCCTCTAGCAACTTCAGTGCTTCTGGGGCATTTACAAGCAATGTCCACAGCAGGCTCCTGGGGCCTAGAGGCACTCAGGGCGCAGAACCCCTGGCGGTGTGGAGCCCACCAAGAGTCGGGTAGTCTCCCGCAGCAGCCACACCTCCCTGGGCCCTCTCAGGAAGTGGAGTGGAGTGGACAGTGGGGGGCAGCAAGGTGGGAATGAAACCTGCGCACTGGAACTGCAAGTGAGGAGTCGAAATAGGGCTCCCCTAGGACTCAGGCTCTCCTGGCAAGCCTGGAAAGCTGGGTGACAAGCCGGAGGAGCCAACATGTATCCAGGGAAAGAATAAACTCTCAGGTCGAAGCTTATGGAGCAACGTGGGTTGTATTCAAGGACCAAGGGGTGGGAGGTGATTTTTGTAAATGGGGAAAATTGCTACTGACTACTTTCTCTGGATCATTTTTTCTTCCAGAAAATTATCTGAGAAACTGGGGAAAGGTAGTACGAAGGACATCGTCAGTAAAGGACATCCATCGTAGAGGATGCTGTCTGCTAATGCTCAGCTTACATCACTGGAAGCCCAGACCAGCACTGGTTTCTAAGCCTGGTATAAAGTGAAAGGCACAGCTCTATTTGAGGCAATGGAAAGAAGCCCACAGCCCAGGGCCTGCACCTGGCCCGGCTCGTCTACCTGTGAAGCTAACATCATGGAATCAAAACAGCACAGCTCTTGTCTTCAGTGACAGGAGAGGTAACCAACCCAGCCAGAGCATGAGAAAAGGAGAACAGGAGATGCCAGGTGAGAGTCCAGAGGATGTTATTCATGACATTAGCTGAAGGGGGGTCATAAAATGATACCACAAAGCGTGACCTGCTGACTACTTTGAACTAAAGGATGTTAGAAGGACTCATAAACAGCCTCAGAAACCAAGATCTCTTTGACCTTCTCCTGCCCTCCTGTTTCTCACCCTTTTTCTCCCCTCAACCTAGTCGTAGAAACCAGACTTCCTCTTCCTATGGGTGGGTCATAGAAACTAGAACCCCTTTCCCCCAAAGCAAGCTGTAAAACCTAGAACAATTACTCTAAACTGCCCTCACCTTTCTATCTAGGAGCTGGTTATGAAGAATTCTCTGACCACCCTTGTACGATCATAGGTCCTAAGGACTCTCATTCCAGAGGGTCCCCCCACCCCCTACTTGGGAGAAGAGTTTAAATAGACAGGCCTTGCTGGGCCCCACACTCACTCCATGACTATCAGTTAATACCCATGTCTACACAGCTGTCCATGCTTCACGGAACCTAGGCACATCATCGGTTTGCCCTGGGCCTCTGGGTCTTCATGCCTGAAGGCTCCCAAGCTACCTAAAACTTTGATTAAATGAATTTGTTCTACTTTCCTCTTGCTAACCTGTTTTTTGTCACAGGAGTGTTGGCCCTGACCCTTATGAAGGGCGAGGATGGGGATCACACCTTTCCACTCCCACAGGGCTTGCCACGTGGCAGCTGAAAGGCCCACATCCATGAACACAGACCACCTGGAATAGAGACATGGCATAGAGAAGGTGGGAGCTCAGAGGCTCGTGTCCTCAGCACAAGTCAGAACAACCCCTCTCTATTGACTCCAACTCTAAGCACTACATTTTAGTAGACTGGTCACAAACTTTACCAAATCCACAGAAAAATGTCCAGGATACCAAAGGATCTAGACTTCTGGATGTCATGTGTGGCATCACGGACGGAACTATTGCTGTCCCTGTGTCATTCCCTGTTCATATTGTTGTCATGAACACATATGATGTGCCCAGCACCAACCACAGGTGTACAAGATGCCAAGATGAGGAACAGAACTGCGTTTCATCCCTTATTTCCAGAAACTTCTCAGGTTACTGAGAGAGACACACATGGAATCTGATTCTGAATCAGAAATAAAATGAAGAGGCCACAGAGGCAGAGAGGAGGGGGGACATGTGAGTGGCATCCTCCAAGACTCGGGTAGCATTCTCCAGGAAGATGGGAGCATAAGATGAGCAGTTCAGGTGTGGAGTGGGGGACTGTGAGCCTGTGTAGCAGAGTGGGGGGCAGGAGGTAGGGTGGGAGATGTCCTAGCAGTAGAGCTCCCTGGCTCTGGAACCTGCTTTGAGCTTGACACACACTCAGAAGGAATTTAACTAGCCCAAGCTCACAATTTCACAGAGCTGTTGTGAAGATCAGATGAGATGATTCAACTCAAGTGCTTGGCATAATCCCTGCCCCCTTTTTATGATGGCTATTCATGCTGCTTCTTCAAAGAGGGAGGGAAAGAGTGGCTGGCTGATGGGCTAAAAGCAAAGATGGATAGGAGAGAGGGGATAGGAACTGAGTATATCAAAGACCAGAGATTGACATGAGATTAAAGAACATACACATGGAAAAGTAAAGCTGAAGGAGTCAGGGCAGAAGATTACACACAGATTTAAGTTTAGGGGGTTAAGAATTCTGTTATGGGATTATCAGGTTCTGGGTTGTGGCAGGCAAAATAACAGCCTCCAAAGATTTCCACATTCTCATCTCCAGGTCCTGGAAATATGTTATGCTACAGGGCAAGGAGGAAATTTCACATGGGATTAAGTGAAGGCTTTTGAGATGGGAAGACTCTCCCGGGTTTTCTGGGGGGATCCAATGTTATCACAAGGGTCTTCATAAGAGGGAAATGGAAAGGTCAGAGTCAGGTAGAGGATGTGATGATGGAGGACAGTTGAGCAATAGAAAGTTGAAGATGCTGTGTCGTCAGCTCCAATGAAGGAGCACCAGCCACAGAATGCAGGTGGCCGCTAGAAACTGGAAAAGGCAAAGAAATACATTCTCCCCATGAACCTCCACAAGTCATGCAACCCTGCCGAAACTTTGACTTTTAGGGAGGACACTAGGTTTGAGGCAATTCAGCACAGGAAACATGCATGGGTGAATACCTATATAAGTGGGTAGCCCAAGAGAAGAGGACAAATGTTACCAAAGCGAAGGAGCTGCGGTCCCCAGTGAGCCCACGGATTCTGCTGAATGAGTCATCTACCTGGGTTTCCCAGGACTACAAGAAAGAAAGCCCAGGGTGGATAGTTCACCTCTCTTCAAATAAATCAAAGAAGTTGTCATTTTAAGAAGGGGTTAGACTTCTGTGAAGTTACTGCAGGCAAACTAAAACCTGTGGGTGGTGGCTACTGCAAGGCATACGTTGACTCAATGGGAAAAAAAAGATTTCTCAACAGTCAGGTATTAAACTAAGCTGCCGGATAATTTGGTAATTTCCTTGACAGTTCCCAAAAAGGGACTAGAAAATCAATTATGGGCTGTGCCATATGAAAGACATCTTCACTGGGAGTGGCTTAATTATATTATCTCTAAGGTCCTGGTCTTCTGTCTTTTCATCATGCACAGTTGGAGTCCATGACAAACCAGACTACTAGCAGCCTTCCCTTCCTACCACCTGTCTTCTTCACATTGGCCCATCTGGAAGGGAGCCTTTTCCCCATCATGTCCTTCTGCCTATTCATGACACTTCAAGATCAAGGTTAAGAGAAAGTCTCATGCACCTGGTCTTCCTCCAGCTTCTCATCATATACTTAAGGCCTTCCAGATGACACTGTTTCATACATTGGGCTACCTTTATGCAGCTTATTGCCTCTCCTGATTACAACCAAATTCCTTGAGAATAGTATTGTACTTCTTTCATTTTTCATATTTCCTTACTTCCCTTGCCTCCCAGAACTAAGTACAGTTTATTAAATGCATGCATCCTCATTAAATATTTGTTGAGTGCAAATGAAAATTTAACACAAAAGATTCCACAATTTACTTACATTCCAAATAAGAGAAAGAGCCGATTTATGTGAGGTTTAATCATATAAACTTTCACTTGATGCCAAAGAAAATTATTTTTCAGCCAAGTGGATATGCACCAAAATGAAGATTTGGATTCTTATATTTGAAAGAGTGATATAGTCAGAACCTCAACTAAGTGGCCTTTTAATTCCTATGCAGCTTTAGAAGAAAGAAAAAATTTTGTTTTCCTAAGATACATTTGTTTCTTCCCAATTCTAAGATTTCTCTTACCTTTACCTATTGTTATATTGTAAGTTTTGGTGATGTTAAATAGCTTTCCATTATGATGAAGGAAAAACACACAGGAATAAAACCCCTGATCTTCAAACACGGCATTCTTCTTTATATTGTTCTCAAGTAGCTTTTCACAGTTCTGTTTTTAAGAAAGTGAGTTGAAATATTTTTAGGTAAAAGTTGTATTCATATTGTAATCACTCAATTTTTTTTTAAGTTAGATATCCTTAGACAAAAAGGGCAAAAGATAGAAAAGTTACAATTCTTGAGTAAATGTCCAGTGATTCAGCACAGCTTCCACTGAACCAATGAGATGCAAGCCCATTCCGGCTGCTGTTATTATCATAAATGCATGCTGGGCAAGAGAGCACAGGGACTCTGTAGCTGTTGCCATCATTTTCCATTAACCTCTCTTTTACACACACATACACACATGTGCACGCACAGAAATATTACAACAAAAATCTCTGCTCAGGTCCCAACTCTTATTTCAGTTCTTTCTCATCCTGGGGGCGAGTAGTAGGTTGGAGCGGAATTGCTCAGAGAACTGAGTACCTAGCAGACAATCGACCTGGTGTGATATGATGTCCTCCACCAGAAGCCAGTGGCACGGATTAGAAGTGCAGCAAAAATTTTCAAATCCAAAGGGACACTCAAAGATCTCTCACACACTAATTTCCATGTACATACATGTCACAGAAATTAATAATAATAAATAAATCCACCTCCTTCAAACCATCCCATCAAGCCAGGGACCAGATGGGGAAAATGGAAGCTGATTAGCTGCTCTGGATCATTCAACTCTGTTCCTGTAGCACCAAACGGGGAGAGCCTCCTCTCCCCCATAGCTGGTAGCCACTGAGTCTGGACCCAGTGCCTACAATGGTTCTGAAGGCACCCACAGGGGTACCTCACAGCAGTACACTGTTTACATGAAAGTCAAATTTTTATAAACCCAAACTGATTTTTTCCAATATGTATAAAAAGATCAGAGACTCTTCATTTTCATTTCCACTCAGTTGTTTACTAATTTAGCTTCCCTGGTCCCTTTCACTCAGGTAGGTCATGACCGGTCAACAGGCTTACAAAACTTAGTCCAGTGGTCAGCCATTGAGCTATTACTAAAAACATCCTCCAAACACCCCTTTTCTAAATTTAAATATCTGCCTGTTGGAATTACTCAAAACCCAGTACCCCGAACCTCAAAAATTTACAATGTGCTATGGAAGACTTGTACATTTGACAGGAAATAGAGCCGAGTCAACTCAGGACTGACTCATATGTTTGGAAAACATTTCAAATAAGAGCTCTCTTTGAAAAAACACAAGTAAACAGTGTTTCGGCAAAATGTACAAACAACAGCTTCAAGGAAATCATCATCGGTTGCCTCAAGTTTCCCAAGTCCTTCTGTTCAGATCATCGGTTCTCACAGTACTTCAAAGTTTCCCTGACAGACTCGCACCACCCAGACTGTTCTTCTACAGACATCACATAGTTTGGCCTGTGTGTGCATAGTGTGATTGTGTATGTTTTAATGCACACACAACCTCTCTTTGTCTATACACGTACATATATGTACGATCTCCATAGCATTGTCTAAAAGGGAGATCTCACAGCTCAACAAGAAAAAGACACGCCAGTTAAAGAAAACCAAGAAAATAACCAGGCAATCCACAAAGGAACAGTTAAGATAATGAATACAGGCAAAAGTTTAATTTACTATTAAGAAGAGAAATGAAAAAAAACTACTAGGAGTTTCAGAAATTGTCTGTGGCTGAGTTGTTCGTTTGCTTGCTTGCTTGCATTTTTTACCAGGTGTAGGATTTTATCCAGCATAGCTCTCGGGAGAGGCTCGTTTGACCATATGGATCAAAAGCCTTATAAACATGTTCATGGCCTTTGAGCCAGTAATTCTATATTTAGGAATCTGGTTTAAGAAAAAATCATATAAAAACAGAAAGATTTATGGAAATTACATTCATTTTATTCCTTAAATAATATTGCAAAATAGGAGATTCATAAATGTCCAAGAACAAAGGGATTACTTGGATGAAACCAAGCACATGCAAAATGAAACCCCATATTTGGAAGAATATTTAAAGATGTGGGGAATAAACACAATATAATTTTTAGTGGATAAATAAAAGACACAAGTAATAAAATGATTTCTTTTTTTTTTTTTTGGAGACAGCGTCTCACTCCATTTTCCTGGGTAGAGTGCTATGGCATCATCATAGCTCACAGCAACCTCAACTCACGGGCTCAAGCGAGTCTCTTGCCTCAGCCTCCTGAGTAGTTGGGACTACAGGTGCCTACCAATATGCCAGGCTAGTTTTTTCTATTTTTAGTGAAGATGGGGTCTTCCTCTTGCTCAGGCTGATATTAAACACAGGCAATATCAGGCTGATATTGCTAGAGCTCAAGCAATCCACATGCTTTGGTCTCTCAGAGTGCTAGGATTACAGGCACAAGCCACCATACCCACCTCAAAATATATATATGTCTGTGTGTGTGTGTGTGTGTGTGTGTGTGTAATAGACAGATAGAGAGAGAGAGAGACAGAGTCTCACTTTCTTGCCCCTGGTAGAGCGCCATGGTGTCACAGCTCACAGCAACCTCAAACTCCTAGGCTCAAAGGATCCTCTTGCCTCAGCCTCCCGAGTACAGGCGCCTGCCACAATACCAGGCTATTTTTTAGAGATGTGGCCTTGTTCTTCTTCAGGCTGGTCATGAGCTCAAGCAATCCTCCCTTCTTGGCCTCCCAGACGGCTGGGACTACAGGCATGAGCCACTGCACCCGCCTCAACATATACTATTTTTTTTAAGTAGATTTTTACACAAGGAGAAAAGAAACAGCATCTCTGACTGGTGGGATTATGAGTCATTTTTATTTTCTTCATTCTTCATTTTTTCATCTTCCAATTTTATAAAATCAACTAATATATTTAGAAGAACTATATGCAGGGGCATTTTTAAAATGTTAGGTACATGAGACAGAAGAAAAATGAAAATTCTTAAACTAGCATTCCCCCAAATTTATGTACTGAAAGAGAAGAAAAATGAAGGAAGGACAAGGGAACAGAAGCCATTATCATTTATTGAACACAAATCCAGGATGTGGGGTACCTATAGCATGTAATGCCTTTTTTTTTGCTTTTTTATAATTTCAATTCTTTTTTTTGCAGTTTTTGGCCGGGGCTGGGTTTGAACCCGCCACTTCCAGCATATGAGGCCCAAGCCCTACTCCTTTGAGCCACAGGCACTGCCTCGATGTAACAGCTTTGTATGCCGATCCTGTGAGGATACTCAGTCCCCACAGGCCCACTGAGCTGTCTGGAATCAAACAGCCTATTTGTTACAAGACTAAATTGGCCCACAGACTTTAACCCCTCCTTTTGGAATTTTATCTTTTTTTTCAAGTTTTAAGTTAAAAAATTTGAAAAGCATTACCTTATACAATGATGTGCTGTTGATCCGGTTTTGATAGTGCCTATTTTCACAGGTTATTTCCAAAGCCTTTTTAACTTCCACCATTTTACTAGTTACTTCTTTTTTAGTAAAACAGCTGTGTTTATCTCTTCTGATTATGGTTAATTGCCATCCCCGAGTATCATTTCTATGGAATGAAGGTGTAAAAGTTATTTTAAAATTACCACAAACACTTAGCAAATATCCTCCATTTTTCCTTTAATAACCAATGGCGATATGTTTTCCCCCTTATTTTTGTATAAAGAGATTGATGCACTGATATCCAAAGTCTATTCTGCCTCCTCTTGGTTCAGAGCAGCAAGAAATTTAACTGTCATGGAGTAGGGGCAGAAGGTAAGAGGTAAAACCTGAGCAGTCTACACACACACACACCACACTCTCACCCTATTGTAGACCATATAATAGATGTCGAAACAGCAAATTGCTTAAAATTTCGATCACGTATGGTAATTAAACAAGTTCAGAAGGTCTTAGCCCAGGAAGATGGGGAAAGGCCCTAGTTTCATGAAATGTGTGAACACACTCCTGTTACTGTTTTCTGTATGTGTGTGTGTATGTTTTAGGTTGTATATTTCTCAAGGCAGTAGATTCTAAACCCTTTCTCTTACTGTTGAGGAAACTGAAGCCTGGAGTTGCAAAACTGTATTAGCATTTTAAATGTTTTACTGAAGGCAACTGAGTTTGAATACTTTTTTTTTTTGTATACACCCCTAATATGAGACAAATTCTTTATCGTTCAAGTGAAGGCTACAACCCATTTATTGCACAGTTTGAATACATTTTGATTGTTCCTTCTAATCAGAAAATAATCTGGAGAAAGGAAAAAAGTTGATAGTTCAAAGACAAAATGTTTGCAATCTGATGTTCTCTTACACTGCACTTAGAATATACAGGTGCATATACTAAATACAGCAGATGTGTTGTGAAGTTTCCTGTGTGCCTGCAACAAATTTGTGCTCTGTACTCTTCCAGTTCTCCTTCAAGTCTACAATAGAATGGAAGGAAGACAAGACTAGCACTCATGGAGGTTCAGGTATTGCACTATGAGCATGGAAGATGACTATACTTCATCGGATGAACATACTAAATCTCAGAAAGGTTAAGCAATATTCCCAAGGTCACACAGCTGTGACCCCTTTCTCCTTGCTGGCACCCTACCTCTGTACAATGATTCCTCTTTTGCTCCCTTAGCCTGTATTCTTCACTCAGTGTATCAGAAAGATGGCCAACGCCCTTTCTCTCTAACATCTCCAAGTGCTAGTCACAGATGCGACCAGTTGTGACCCATTTCTCTCTTAAAAAATCACATACAAATTATCATTTAAAAAAAAAGAGTTCATTAATTTCTTTCTGACCCACTTTTGTCTGAAACCACAGGGGTGATATCAACCACTGTGATATCTCACTCTGCCCTCAACGGCATGCTTGATAATGATCAGGACTCGCCTGGGGGGCTAACAGCACACCAGCACCACTCAGCTGGCCCTGAGCCACTTCCTATAGTCAGTCTCGGTATTCTGTAACAATACATGCTTATGTAGGTAGATACGTATAAAGAGAACCAAGTTCAGTAACTGTGGTTGCTCATTTCATAGAGGTTATGCCGTTTGGTTATGACGATCCTAGCAGAACCTAGGCCCATCTCATAAGTGTAGACTGCAAAGCCCTTCTCATGTCCTTACAACCCCCACTGCCCCTGACTGTGGGCTTGTGACTGGCTGCCAAACACACATCTCCACTAGCACTGCCGCCTGGCTCCCAGGGTACCCTGCAAACCACCCTAGGGTGGGCCTACACCATTCCCAGTCCTCCTCCCCACCCTGGAGATGCCACCCAGAAAACTGACATGCTTTCTGCTCCAGACGTGTTGATGTTATAGTATTACACAGTACCATAAAGTTCAAGCCATTGATTTCATGTGACCAAAGGGTCTAGCAGGGGCAGCTGAATTTTAAAACTGACATTTAATCTTCACTTATCATTGACAAGAATTCCCTAAAAGGAAATCCTCTCAAGATAACATCTCTCATTAACATCAAGGAAAATAAACATGAGGAGATGAATGTATTTTTTCAATAATGAAGTATTTACTCAATGTCATAGGAAGCATTAAGAGACAAAAAAACATGCATGAGTTATCTGACCTTTCAGATTACTGTATATTTGAGGTGCTGAACAAAGGCCAATAGTGCAATAAAATATATCCTAACGCAAAGACAAAGCATACTCACCCCTTTTGGAAAAAGTACTCTCCCCCGTCGTCTAACTCAACTGGCCAAAACTCCAAAACATAATCCCACAAAGTGATTCTGGGTGAACTTGCTGGGTTTAGCTCAACACATTCGTGTGATTCATTGCTTCTGTACCACCATCGCCGGGTGGTGGTTTCATTCTCATGCACAGGTACAAAGGGGCAATGTTTCAGATAGAAAGGTTCACCTTCCACTGCAGTGATGTGAGAACGTGAAGTACAGTCTCCTTCCAGAGATAAACAAAGTAAAAGGAAAAAAAAATGACAAACGTAATTATTCCTCTACTAATGTGTTAGGTGCACAAGCACAATTAGTAAGAAAGTCCTGAGAACTCTTGAGTCATTTTCCTGTGGGTTCCCTTATTTTAACATCAGTTTTTCTTTAGCCCAAGGAGGCATGAGGCATTTTCAGAACTTCGATGAAAACACAACTTCCGATAGCTTCTTCCAAACAGAAAGGTATTAGAAAATAATTTGCTATAGCAAGAAGACAGATAACGGTAGTGCCCTCTTTTAATAGTACACATTGCACATTACAATTTCTTCATAAGGAAAGCCACAGAAGTGACAGTGTTGCCACACCTAAACCCCAAAACATCCACAGTCTCTATGGAAAACAAAACAAACCTAGCGACTGTGGCATTCTCCAGCTAGATCATCAGAAATCTCACCTACCTGGTGCTCAACCAGTCTACCTAACCAATCCCCAGCAGGTGTGAGATGATGAAAGGTGTGCGTGTGGGGGTTAGGGAGTGTGCAATTGCTATCGTCCCAAGTGGATGATCAAGAATTGACTAACATGGTCTCAATCCAGGTTGTGGCCTCTGTCATTTTCCTTCCCTGAGCTCTCTCTCTTCCTCCCTTTTCCCCAGTGAATCCAGATTCTCTGGCTTTGGAAATGTACTCGACCCTGTCATCAACTCAGGGCAGATGCTATTCCTCCTGCTTTTGCACTTCTGGCAGTTCAAGGTCAGTGTTAATGGGCTTTTCTCACACCCTGGCTTCCAGTAGTTCCAGAGTACACTTTAACTGCATTTTGAGAATGAGAACCTTTACACGGAATGAAATGTTTTCTTGAGGTCTTGGATGAAATGTGCTCTCTACAGCTGAGATTTATTTCTCAAAGCAACAGTCTAGTTTTAACTTAGTGTTGTTAACCACAACAGAAAAAGGAAGTGGCTCTAATGGTGGAAGCATCCTTTGAAAACATGGATGACAAATTTACGTTACAGCACAAGAGTTCATAAGCATCAGCCTGATATTTACTGCCTGTTACAAACCTCTATTTTACATTTCAATACCTCAGCACAGAATGTGAGATATATGTGTATATGTGGGTGTTACTTTTAGTTGCCCTTCAAAACTATGGTAAGTCGTTAACAGTTTATTTTCCTGTTTTATGACAATAAAATAAAGTATTAATACACAAATCGTACAATACACACTCTTTGTGTCTGGATTTTTTTGAATATTATTATGCTGTGATAGGCATTCATGCATGTATCCATGACGTGTTCTCTTCCCATCATTATGTAGTATCCAATTGTGTTGTTACTTGACTATTCATTTATCCATTCTATAAATGAATAACTATTGGGATTTGGGTCACTGAACAGATGTCTATTGGACATCTGAGTTATTTCCAGGTTTTGGCTAAGTCTTTAAAAAGCTTCTATAAACACATGACTGTATTTTGGTGGATGTATGCACTCATTCTTTTTTGGAGATAACTATCATTTGAAAAAATCTAAAGTGAAATACGTACTCTCCAGCAGTGGGTGGTTGGCAATGAAAGTTCATAGCTTCAGCTGGGTGCCTGTAGCACAGTGGGTACAGCACCAGCCACATACACCAAGGCTAGCAGGTTCGAATCTGTCCTGCGCCAGCTAAACAACGATGACAACTGCAATAAAAAAATAGCCGGGCGTTGTGGCAGGCACCTGTAGTCCCAGCTACTTGGGAGGCTGAGACAAGAGAATCACTTATGCACAAGAGTTGGAGATTGCTGTGAGCTGTGATGCTATGGCACGCTACCAAGGGTGACATAGTGAGACTCTGTCTCAAAAAAAAGAAAGACAGAAAGTTTACATTTTCCAGGCACCTGGTATATCTAATCTTACATTTACCACCAGAACCTTTGTTGATTAACATAATGCTTGCTAGAAATGTTTTTTGATTGGAGAAATGAGTAGAATGTGGGGTTCAAAATGCCAGTACAGGCACTCTCACTGTTCTCTACCCAGAATGTGAGAGCCCCTCAGGACCGAAAACCTATGCCCTTTGGAATGTGTTTGAAATTGCCCTTGGACAATTACAAGGTATAGTCACCTAGATAGAACTAGGTCAAATCAATCCTACACATGGAACACTACCATTATCTGCCTAGAGTGAGCGCTCTCCACAAGTTCTTCGAAGGACAGAAGAGGGATCCGAGACTTCACTCCCCTTCCGTAGGAGGCTGGGTAACCGTCTGTCCTAATACGTACTTTCATGTGATGGGGAGCAGGGTTATTAGTGTGCATCCAGAGAACAGAGGACCCGTTACACGAGTTGTCCTGCACCTTGTTTTTTTCACTTAAGTGCCTTCTGACAGGTGATTGCACATCAAGAAGAAACTATCTCGGCTCGGCGCCTGTAGCTCAGCAGCTAGGGCACAGGCCGCATACATGGGAGATGGCAGGTTTGAATACAGCCGGGGCCTGCCAAGCAACAATGATAACTACAACTGAAAAATAGCCAGGCGTTGTGGCCGGCTACTATAGTCCCAGCTACTTGGGAGGCTGAGGTGAGAGAATCGCTGAAGCCTAAGAGTTTGAGGTTGCTGGGAGCCATGAAAACCATGACACTCCACCCAGGGTGACAGGTTGAGAATCTGTCTCCAAAAAAAAAATGAAGAAGAAGAAGAAAGTATCTCCCTCGTGTCTTTCACATCTGGGCAGGCTTACATTGCATGGATCTCAACAATACAAGGATTCACTGAAGTATATACACCCCAAGGTTTAGAACTGTATTTGAAAATATCAAATCTTAATTCTGCTCTTTGGCAGTAAAATTCTCATAGTAGGAGACATGACCCCATGAGATTCTCTCTCCCAGCTAATCGATCTTTCTCCTCCAAATCCTAAGGAATATCTTGCTATTCCATCATGGAAAGGGGCCTCAGAATCTTTCTCAAAACAAAAAACAACACATCCCAGCAATCACTCCTAATAAGTTAAAATTGTATTTGATACTTAGTTCCTTGGCCTAATCAATCTTTTTTTTTGTATATTCCTTGTGACTCTAACTTTTTCAAAAGATCTGTAAAGTATTTTCCATTTACTTTCCTCCTCATTATCTAACTAATAAGATGAATCTTTGGCTTCCTCTCTGAAAAGAGACAATTTGTGTAAAAACTTTCTAAAAATCAACGACAAAGATGCCTGTTACCTCCTTGGTTTCAAATGATATGAAACACAATTTCATCTCTGGCAAACGTAAATTATTTCAAGACGCCAGTTTTTACATCCTGCTCCCTCTTATAAAACTCAGAGGGTGGGATCTTTTTCAACAATACCATATGCAGCCTCTTTACTTTCTACCTTTATGGCAGGAATACCAAATGGTTGGCAACTTTGTAAAATAAAACTTCAAATCATTTATTTCAATGAATTCAGCAACTTCGGGAGCAATGCCACACAAAACCCCCAAAGTTTAATATTCCTTCTAGATGATTAATGAAGTACGTTTGTGAATTTTTATAAACACTTACCTGAGGTGCTGATAAACATAAATGCCCAAAGTATCAAGAATAATGCTCCACGATACATGCTTAGGATTCAAATGTTGTCTCTGGAAAACAGAATTAGATAGATTCAACTGAAGTTTTCAATCATAAGCATATTTATCTTCTAAACATTTAAAACGATCTTCTGGGGCAGCGCCCGTAGCTCAGTGGGTAGGGCACCAGCCAGATACACCAAGGCTGACGTTCGAATCCAGCCTAGGCCAGCTAAAACAATGACAACTGGAACAAAAATAAATAGCCAGGCATTGTGGGGAGCACCTATAGTCCCAGCTATTTGGGAGGCTGAGGCAAGAAATTGCTTAAGCTCAAGAGTTTGAGATTGCTGTGAGCTGTGACACCACAGCCCTCTACCCAGGGCAACCCCTTAAGAATCTGTCTCAAAAAAAATAATACATAAAAATAAAAAAAAGTTCTGGCACACAAACTTTAAAAAAAAAAAACAGAAGATCTTCATATTTCTGAAATTAGTCACTAATTCTCAGCACTTTCAGCTAGATAAAATTAATAAAAATTCAAAGCAATGGATTTGGGCTTCCAGAAGAAGCCCGTAATAATTCATTTTTCTATTACAACAGAACCTGATGAATTTTAGGCCTGGTCTGCTAAATCCTGTTTCTAAGTCCAAGTTGAGGACAACAGTATTCCTAGAAAATCTATCAATCTATGAGTAAACTGTGACATGTTGAGATATGTACAGCAGTTCTACACATGTAAGAATGTGTGTGTATGTGTGTGTGTGTGTTTTCACATCAAAAGTTCATCATGATTTGTATGTAATTAGATCTTCATTTGTGGGTTGAGCTTTTTTAAATCCATCTTCCTTCTTATGAACATAGGTTTCATAAGTCTAGGAACTAAGTCTATTTTGCTCATCGCTGTATCACTAAAATCCACTTAGCACACAGTAAGCACAATTCCCTACACTCCAGACTGTGACCCAGTGTGACTAAGATCTGCATTAACTTTGATCCTATCACAACCTAACCTTCACCCTTCTAATTACAACTCAGAAAGCAAAAAGGAAGCAGTCTCCTCCTCAGTGGAGACCTTCACTCAATCTGCATACCTCATAAGTAACCCCATATTCCTTGAAGAACTGTCCTGGGAGGAGGGAACTCAGCATAGGAGAAGAGTGACAAACCTGGGCCGGCCATTCCAGTTCGAGCCCTGACAAGCTGTGCAACCTCAAACAAGTTACATAAAAGTCTCAGAGCCTGTTTGCTCATTCCTAATATGCAGATGATAAGAACCATCCCTGCAGAATTAATTGACTGTTGAAAGCAGCTGGTGTTTAAGCAGACTTCTGGAGTGAGTGATAGCCTCCCAGCCTAGATGAATTCCCCTCTGAGCACCTCATTTCCCATCTTTAAAAAAGAACCATTTTAGTACCCACGTTCAGGACAAAGTTTAATGGTTAAGTTGCCAGACAATTTACAGCTATCCTTATGCATAACATCACCAAATATTTGGTGGAATTTCCGAGAGATACTAATCAATAATGTAAAGACAAAAGGGATAGGTCTGTATGGAAAGTACCAACTGTTCTTAATCAAATTACAACAGTTCTATGGTTAGAAACCTCCTCCGCGGCTCCCCACACACATTTTATTATTAACTCTGTCTATTCTTTTATTTTGGTTTTTTGGGTAGAAAGAAAAGTGTTACTTCCTTTGTGTCACTCCTCTGGTTAAGGTTGACACAGCCTTGTAAAGAGCATCACTTTTTTCTTTTCTTTTTAAATTTTCAAGGTCTGCCAAGAACTAGAGCTATGACGAGATGATTCAGCATTCTGATAAGTTTACTCTTCAATATGAAGCATGTTAAGATCCAGTCTACCAAAAACAGCTGATAATCATGCAACTCGGTGTGTGGGTGTGGGTGCAGGTAACGTTTTTAATATATTTGTTAAGTTTTACATGTGAATTTAAGAGATTAAGATTTTATTAAATAATGAATTCATTCCCAGAAAAAAAGCTATTCTGAGTAATTTCATAGATACCTTAGCATGTATTAATAAAATAGAGGTAGGAGAATATAAATACTCAATTTCAAGCATGTAAGAAATTTAAAGGTTTTTTTTAGTGTTATGTTTGTTGTTTATATCATTTATTTTGCTTTTTCATAACTTTTGTTTCTTTTTTCTTTCTTAGTATTTTTCTTATTTCCAAAGCAATTTATGCCCAATGTAAGCTGTTTACAAAATAAACACTGAAAGAAGAAAATAATCTTAACGTGTTTTCTTTGGGTTTTTTTTTCTGTGTGTGTGTATGCTTTTTCTATATATTCTCAATAGTTGTACATGTTTTCTTGTGCTTTTTTCTATATAGTCTAAATAATAAAGATATTGTTTAAATAATCTCACATCCTATGCTTCCATTTAATATTATAGAATATAATGAGCATTTTCCTGTGTTACAACACTATTGGTGCCAACACCATTTTGATTGCCACCTAATATTATTTCATATGGATATATTATCATTTATAAGATATATTACACTGTGAAATAACCCCACGGCCATCTTCATGTGTAAGGCTGTATGGCTCAGTTTTTAGGACTATGAACTCTGATGGCAGCCTGGCTGGACTTGAATCTCTATTTTCCCCTTTACCAGTCACTTACCCTCTCTGTGTCTCAATGTCTTTATCCACAGAAAGGAATAACAATACCTTCTCCCGGAGCTGAAGTGAAAGGTGCTTGAATTATTTTTGCAAAGTGTCTGGTGAATCATACATATGACGTAAATATTAGCTATTATTATTTGTTTACATGTGCTATTATTTTCTTGGTGCTATTATATGGCAGTACAGTGATCAAGTCAAAGAGCACATTTTAAATGTATTTAAATGACAGATGCAAACTGCAAAACTGCATTCCAGAAATGTTGCAGTCGCTCTTACACCCTCCCTCAGTAGCGCCAAGTTCACCTACTGTCTTTAGTAAAGCACTGAGCTTTCTTCATCCTCCAATCTAACCGGGTAGTCAAAATGGAAAAATGGTATCTCCCTGTTTTTTGAATCTGCATTTCTTTTGGCATGAATGAGGCAAATATTAATCCTGTAGTATGAGTCATTTTGTTTCCATGTTTATGAACCATCTCTTTTTATCTTTTGTCCAGTTCTCAGACATTTAGTATTTTGACCAACTTGGTCTTCAGTTCACTTTTAATCTCTCTTTTGATGTGTTAAAAATGTATGGTTTCATACTCATACAGTCAAATCAATCACTATTTTGCTGTGTGATTTTTATTTTCCGTGGTCAAATACTGATAGGTGATTATTGCATTTTCTTCATTTTTATGGCATAGTTATTCTTTTTCTTTACTTTTCACTTTTGCACCCACCAATAATTAATTTTCTTGTTCGGTGTGAAGATGGGGCCTAGATAAACGTACTTTTCCCAAATAGCTGCTACTTATTTTTCCATCCTTAATTGAATAGTTCTGTATTTCCTCTATAGTTTGTTGATATCAGGTTGATAGGCAGGTCCTCCCCAACACTGCATGGAGAATCTATGACAGCATGCCTGCCTGGACAGAACACACGCCCACAGGCACACGCAGCACCACTCTCTGCCTACTCCCCAGCTTGTTTTTGTTTTTCTATTCATAGCACTTACCACGAACTGATACATTTTCAGTTCACTTCTACTTGTTTGTTTATTATTTGTTGAATTGATGAATGAATTAAGCCCATATTTAGAATCTAGATGGCCATCTGAGCCATTGGCACTTATGTATAATCCACCTTAATGCTTTTTAAATCTTGACAAGTATGTTTTAGCTGTTCCAGGACACTAGCTCTCCCCTACAGCTTGGAAAACAACCATGATGTCTGGGCCCGTCCCAGCCCTTGGAGTACAATTTGGGCATTCTGAACCCTCACAACTCCGGAGGTGACTCCAGCACGTACAGCCAAGGTAAACAGCACTTTTTTTTTTTTTTAATAAGTTTACAAAAACAGAGAAAAGCGACTAAACCTCTCGGTGCTTTGGTCCCCCTTTCTTTCACTAAGATTGATAGTGGTTCCCAAAGCACTGGGTCCCGAGCAGGATTAAGTGAAAATAATCTCTAAAAGTTTTTCTACAGTGTCGGGCACACAGTAAGCACCTAATAAATGAGAACTGTGGTTATCACTTACATTAGCTGTTCTTACGTCTCCAGAAAGGAATTGAGAATGTTGTAGTAACCTCACTATGCTCTCTGGGCAAGGTGACGCTACTGTCTCCCCAGTTTATGGTCCGTTTCCGTCTGGGGGGCTGGGTCTACCCTTGCCCGGGGTGGGGGTGGGGAGCAGAGAGGGTGCTCAGGCGTGCGGGTGGTGGCAGCGCCGGTCCTTACCTCCCAAGGGACGTCCCCTTCTTCAGTTGGGGTCTGGGCTGCGGAGGCCGAGTTCCTACCGCCGGTGAGAAGCGCGATCCCGCACAACTGTGAAACCTGGCAGGAGAGACGCCGCGACGGATGGGGGCAGGATAGAGACGCAGCCCCCAGAGAGGGTTACGCAGAGTAAAAAAGGAACAGAAAGGAAGAAAGGAAAAGTGCTTGGCTAGTGAAGGCGGCAGGCAGGGCTCTGGTGGGACCGGAGTGTCGCGGTCCTGAGCGCTTCCGATGCTCGCAGATGCTCCTGTCTCGGGGTGCTCCCGGCAGCGTGCGCGGGCACCGGCTCCCCCACCCGGGCGCCCTCCAGCGAGTCCCGGCGGGGGCGATGGGGCGCGGCAGGAAATCCCCGCGCCTTGCCCTGTCCCCACGGACTGTGACCTCCAGGCTACCCGGACCTTCCGTCCAGGGGCCCAGCGCGGGTCCCCGGGAACGCCCCGGCGGCCGAGCGACCTGCAGGATCTGAAGTGTCGCCCCCGCGCCGCTGGCAAGCACCCTTCAGGCAGGGTGCGCTGCGCTCCGGAGCGAGCAGGGAGGACGCCGGCGCCCAGGGGTGCGACGCCCGCATTTAAGGGCAAGGGCTGGGGGAGGGTTGAAGGAAGGAAGGAAACCCGCTAAGGTGAGTCCCAAAGTCATCTGGGCTCCCCGAGGCGAGCCTGAGAGCAGGACGGCCCGTGGTTCCTGCACTCAGGTCTGCACCAGGGATGGAGGGTCCACTGTGGGGGGAAGTAACAGAGAGGCACGCAGAGTTGCTAAATTAAGATTGTAAACTGTATAAAAGAAAAAACGGCCGAAGGAGAATGTTTCTAGATTTTTGTAGTATGGTAGAACTGTTCGCAAACAAAAATGAAGAGTGAAACCCATGGCTGACAGGGAAACCGTTTACTGAGATAATCGTTGAAATTTATTTTTTACCAATCAAAACAACTCTCTATATAACAAATAGAAAAACCAGGTAATTATCTCGATAATTGCACTAAAAAACAGGACAAAATTCAACTGTGTCTGAATTGAGAACGCTAAGAAAATGGACAGTAGAAAGGAATGATCTTTCTTAATGTGATAAAGATCACCTTTAAGAGACCCACAGGTAATAATTAATTAGTAGATAGTAATGAAACATTTTGCTTTTCCCTAAGATTAGTAACACGGTAAAGACGTCTGCTCTGGCTTGGGACAATTACTTTGCCATAAGCGAAGAAATAAAAACTTCTGGCCTAAAGATTGGAAATGATCAGTCTACGACACAGACTTTGCACTTTACCTCACAAACAAAAATAACGTAACTTAATTGTAAGTATCCTCACATTAACCTGAACAAATAAAAAGATTGGAAAGGAATAAGTAAAGTCACTGTTTTTTTGCAGAGACAGAGTCTCACTTTATTGCCCTCGGTACAGTGCCGTGGTGTCACACAGCTCACAGCAACCTCCAACTCCAGGGCTTAGGCAATTCTCTTGCCTCAGCCTCCCGAGTAGCTGGGACTACAGGCACCCACCACAATGTCCAGCTATTTTTCTGTTTTGCAGTTCTGCCGAGGCTGGGTTTGAACCCGCCACCTTTGGTATATAGGGCCAGGGCTCTATGAGCCACAAGCCCTGCCCAAGCCAATGGTTTTGACACAGGGTATAATTGTATGTAGATTTGAAACCTAGAAAAAAAAATTACTGGAAATCTTAAGTGAGGTGAGCAAGATCATGGACTACAAGGTCAGTCCACAAAAATCAGTTTCAATTCTGTAGTATTAGTGATGGAATTTGAAAAATGAGGTTCGTTTAAAATGCCATTTACAATAGCATCAAAAGATAAAGTTACCAAAGTATAATTTCTTTGGAAGATGTTCAAGATCTCTATTATGAAAATTATAAAATATTGCTGAGAGGAAAGATCCAAGAAAATAGAAGGATGTGCCATGTTTATGGATTGGGAGACTCATTATTGTTACGATATCCATTCTTCATTAACTGTATAGTTTATACAGTCTGTATATATTTGGATTCTGTATGTTAGAGAGTCTATATTTAATGCAATCCAATCCAAATCCCAGGAGAAATTTTCAAAGAGAAAATGCAAACAATCTAGACTTCTCAGAACAGTCTTGAATAAACACATCAGAGGACTTATGCCTACATCTTGTTTACAATAAGGCAATAGTAATCATGAAAGTGTGATATGTGCAGAAGACCCATAAAATAGACAACTATTTTAAATAGCACATGAGCTTTATAGATACCCTATGTATACAAAATAGAAAGTAGATTAATAGACCGACATACAGAGTCACTTTATTTGTGACCAAAGCCCCATGTCAACCAGTAGGGAGAAAATAGTATTCCCAAATGTTGCTAGAATACCTGAGTATCTCTATGGAAGAAGAAAGAAAAGAACCTTGATCCTGGCCTCATTCCACATACAAATATTAATTCATATTGGACTGTAGACCTAACATAAAAGCATCATAAATATTTCATTAAAATATGCTTGAAAATATATATTCGAAAACATAAAAGCTAAAATCAGAAATATTCCATAAAATATTATTTCATAAAAATTTCCATGCCCTTAGAGCATGAAAAGACCTAGTCAGATGAGATAAACTGATGAATTGGATGTCATCAGAATTAAAGTAACTGCTAGACGTTGACATCATTTAAAAATGAATTGGTAAGTCTGAAAAAATTTCTCACCTTGCATTTATCTGGCAAAGAACTTATATTTACAATATGTAAATAATTTCTATACACCAAAAATATAAAAAAGGAACACAATTTAAATAGGGCAAAACATCTCACTTTTACTGAAGAAGATAAACAAATAGTCAATATCATTAATAATCAGAAAACTGGGAATTAAGACCACCATGATACTTGTTTAAGACAAATTAAAATGACTAAAATATAAGCAACCTGACTAATCAATCATGTGAGGGTGAAGCAACAGAATTCTCATCTGTAAATAGTGGGAATCTAAAGTGGTACAATTAGTGTACAAAACAATTTGTCAATTTCTCTAAAAGTTAAACATACTGTTTTCACATAGTAAACGAGAAAATCTCATGAATGTTATGTCAATCAGGTTGATAAAAATATCTCAGATTGCATGTGAAGCCCGCACACTGTACCCCATGATTGAACTAATGTACACAGCTATGATTCAATTAAAAAAAAGAGGAAATTTAGCATCTTTTAGTGACACCCACGGCTAGCATCCAGGAGTTGTTGACCAACTAGTTTTGTCAAAAGTCCTTAAGCCCATTACTGATGGTTATAATTTGAAACAAAAGCAGCTTACCAAATAGGACATGCTGCCTTGCAAACGACAAAGCTCTGGGTCTCAGCTCCAGAACTGAATCCTTTGAGCGTCTTTGAGATGCTAAATTAGTTTTACACCATTGCTCATCACCAAACTTTCAGTCCAGTGCCAACAAAAATAGTACTTGGTTATAAAGTTTCTAAAACCACATAAACAAAGCTGTGACGATCATAGTACATATAGATGAGAATGCCACCTATGTAAGCAAAGCTTTCATAAGTGAAATTCTACCCACCTGACCCTGAGGTGCAAGGGCTTCAAGGAAAAGTAATTGGCATATTTGAGCAGGGAGCACCCTGAAACCTGTAACCAAATCCTGGAAGGTCAGGTCTAAGTTAAGATAGACTATCTGCTTGTGACTTTTCCACTGTTTTGGTAGGAAGCTAATCTCCCAATCTTATTTGTTTCTGTCCAGTTTGGACCATCGCTGTCCCTCCCTGGTCATTGATTTTCTTATCTACTAAATGGGGAATTCCAGAGGGTGGCTCAAGCTTAAACATTGTATAATTTGAAACATAGATTTCCATTAATTTATGTATTTTCAGGCAAGAGTTCAAAAATGGACTCCACTCAGAAGAGGTGAATGTCAAAATGCCAGTGTTGGCCCATGATCAAACTTGAATGGCTCCTTGGTGAAATAAAGGGGAAAAGAACAAGATAGAGCAAGAACTGTCCTTTATTCAAAATTCCTTCCTCCTTTTTTTAGGGGATGAAAATACCCTTTTATGATATGATAGGGAACATAGTGTGTTTGTTTAGGTCCTTGCCCAAATAAAGCTGGAAAACCCAGTGTTGGCTTCCAGATTTTTCTTGTTGAAATTTCACTGGCCCATGGGATCCAGACATCTAGAACTACTGCCCAAAACCCCATAGGTAAAATTTTCTAAGCTTCAATTTATGCCAAGACAAATAAATGAGGGTTTGGGTCCCCCCGCCCCACTACATAAATGCATTGAAGAAACATAAGGTAAACCTTAAACTGTGAAGAAGTCTGCTCCTCTTCAGACTTCATTTTTGAAGTCTAAATCTAGAATCTGGGTACAGTTACATGGCAGGTAATTCCAGGCTCAGGGCAAGGAAATCCTGCTGGAAACTTTAGCACCTGGCAGCTCTGCCACGGTTAGAAGTTGCTAAGCACTCGGTATCTGTGCCCAGGAGAGTCTGTGGGCTCACACCCACATCCACGCACAGTAGGGCAGCCGGCCTGGAGCCTCAGAAAACCCAGGTTGGTGTCTGCTGGCTGATCCTTGCTGTACTTGCTGTTTGATCTTTTTTTTTTTTTTAATTTTATTGTCTTTATTATTAAATCATAGCTGTGTACAATAGTGCAATCAAGGGTTACAATGTGCTGGTTTCATATACAATCTTACCTATTTTCATCCAACTGATTAACATAACCTTCCTGGCATGTTCTCAGTTATTATATGAAGACATTTGTATTCTGCATTTAGTAAGGTTCACCTGTACCCTTCTAACATGCACCGTAGGTGTGGCCCCACCAATTACCCTTCTTCCACCCCAACCTCCCTACCCTTTCCCCTTTCCCCATATTCTTGTGTTATAGTTGGGGTATACCCTTCATATGACAGCTATAAATTAGCTCCATAGTAGGGCTGAGTACATTGGATACTTTTTCTTCCATTCTTGAGATACTTTGCTAAGAAGAATATGTTCCAGCTCCATCCATGTAAACATGGAAGAGGTAAAGTCTCCATCTTTCTTTAAGGCTGCATAGTATTCCATGGTATACATATACCACAATTTATTAATCCATTCGTGGGTTGATGGGCATTTGGGCTTCTTCCATGACTTAGCAATTATGAATTGGGCTGCAATGAACATTCTGGTACAGATGTCTTTGTTATAATGCTGTTTGATCTTGATCCTACTCCTGTGCATGGTAGATCCTGACAAATACCAGGGCCCAGCAGGGACCAGCAATCTCATCAGTTTGCATTTCCTTCCCTAGAGCTTCATTCAAGTCAAACTGATGTTTTGTATTCATAAGAATTCATATTCTTAAATATGCAGAGGTAAGCAAACTGTGCCAAGGTGCTGGGCCTGGAGAGCAATGGGAGTGGGGGATAAGTTTATGGCTTTTAACCTCTAACTTTTAAAAATTACTGAATTTTATAAATGATAGTACATAATAGGGTTTGTCCTGTTTTTAAAAGGAATAGTGTGAAAAGTAGTCCTTTCGTTCCTATGCTTTTTATTAACCAGTGTCCAGCTGCAATGATCATTGTTCCTAGTGGCTTGTTTTTCCTTCGAGGATTTTTTTTTATGTATATGCATATCCAAAGAACTTTTTTTTTTTTTTTAATCAAGTGGTGGCGTGCCATATGCAGCATTTTGCATCATCCTTCACTTAATTTACCTTAGGGATCTTGCCATGTCAGTACATAATAGGCATTCTCATTACTCTTTTTTAGCACTGTATAATATTCCATTATATAGCTGAATCATAATTAATTTGACCAGTCCTCTTGCAAGGAGTGGTTTGGGACTATCATAGTGAGTAAGCATGTACACATAATTGTTTTGCACATAGACAAGTTGATCTGTAGGGTAACATGAAGGCATGCATTTGGTGGATCAAAGAATTAGGTATGTTTGTAATTTAGATAGAAGTCATGAAAATGTCCTCCTGGGAAAAGCATCAAATTACATTCCCACTAATAATGTTTCTAGGTGCGGGTTTTCCTTGACCTATATCAGAGTTTTAGATTTTCACCAATCTTATGGTCTCTCAGTGACATTTATTTTATTATGAACAAGGTTGTGCATCTTTTCGTATGTATCAGTCATATATTTCCATTTCTATAAAGTTCCTGATCATATCCTTCGCTGTTCTTTAAAATTAATTTCTTGGTCTTTTATGCAGTATACTGAAGCTTTTTATACTGGGAGATTAGCCCTTTGTCTGTCATATGATTTGCAAATATTTTTCCATTTTGACATTTTATTTTTCTTCTTCTTTTTTTTTAACTCCATGGTCAACTCATTCTTCATGGGAAGTGTTTAACTCTGGGATGATGCCCATCTTACAGCCTCAATCATCCAAACGTGCTGAGAGATTTCTACATGCCAGGCACACCCCTCCTCACTTTCTATTCACTTAGCCACTTTATGTGAAGAGGCTCAATAATGGGCCTTGAGTGAAACTCAAGACATGGAGTGAACCCAGTTCTCCCTGGGCTATAAAACCCATTTTCTTGAGTATAACCTAGTCTTAATATTAATCAAAGGACAACCGAATTCATAAGACAAAATCTACCTAGGGAAAAAAGCAAGCAGAAAATAGTGATGTATTATGAACCTAATTTATAGGAACCACTATTTGCGAATGCTTTTCTTCATTCATACAATAAGAGTCAAGATTGTATAACATCAGCCAGGTGCTGTGGTTCACGCCTGTAATCCCAACACTTTGGAAGCTGAGACAGGAGCATTGCTTGAGCCCAGGAGTTTGAGACCAGCCTAGTCAACAAGCAAGACCCCCCAAAAATTTAAAAATTAGCTCGATGTGGTGGTACACACCGGTAATCTCAGCTACATGGGAGGCTGAATTGGAGGAACACTTGAGCCCGGAGGTTTGAGACTAAACAAACGCCACTACACCCCAGCCTGGCCAACACATTGAGGTCCTGTCTTGAAAAGAAATTGTGTAGCATCAGCAATCAATTAATTATGCCATGAAGAAATTGCCATTCTACATAATGCTGCTGTTAAGTATTATGCCCATCCCTTTTCATCCTCTCCATTTATATAAATATAATTCACTGATTGTCCCATACAGGCAAGCTTGACCCATGCCATTCTTTGTGGCCATCTTAATGTGGCCCAAAGTTAGGTTGATTTTTTTCTTTCTTTTGTTTACAGATTTGGTGGCTTTTTATTTATTTATTTTTATATATTTACTTTTTTTTTTTTGAGACAAAGTCTTACTCTGTTGCCCTGGGATCTCAGTGCCTGAGAGTGCTAGGATAATAGGTATGGATTTAGTGGCTTTTTAAAACTATTGTCAAGGTATATACCTAAAGATATAAATATCATCCTTCTTTGCCCGAAGATGGTTCTGCTGTATGCACATTTATGTGTGTCTGTCTCATCTTCAGAGAAACCTAACTCTATCCTTTCACACCATGACCCAGTTAACCACAGTTGTCAGGGAGATGTGAATCCAAGGAAAATTATTATTATTAATGGAAGCTTCAGGGAAAGGTAAATAACCCAAGAACCTCAAAATTAACCAAAAACAAAACTAATAACAGCAAATGTAGTATCCTCTCGATAGACGTTGGGCCCCAATTGCATAAGAATGAAACTCCTTTTAGTAGAAAATGGGTGTTTTATCTTGCCTGTTTAGTGTGGAAGGAAATCTGCTCTAATAGAATGAATTACGTCGCATGAGTCAGAAAGTGAAAAAGAGAGTGTAATAAGTAATAAGTAATTGGAAATACTGAAAGCAGCCCGTTTCAGCATCTAAGGAATTGTGATCATTTGTACTTGCTTGCAAAAAGTGAGGAAGGCTGTCAGAGGTCACCACTGCGAGCATTGTTGTTTTTACCCTTTATTTCTATATAATCCATATTTATAAATTATTTCATATCATATAAGTTCTAGAATCATTCTAGAATCATCTTTTTTTTATTTTTTTTATTTTTTTGAGACAGAGCCTCAAGCTGTCACCCTGGATAGAGTGCTGTGGCATCACAGCTCACAGCAACCTCCAATTCCTGGGCTAGAGCAAGTCTCCTGCCCCACCTCCCAAGTGACTGGAACTACAGGCGCCCGCCACAACACCTGGCCATTTTTTGGTTGCAGTCATCATTGTTGTTTGG
>CAUYON010064469.1:0-68934 GCA_963573935.1 Arctocebus calabarensis | reverse complement strand
TAGATTGCTTTGGGTAGCATAGACATTTTAACAATGTGATTCTTCCCAGCCATGAGCATGGTATGTTTTTCCAATTGTTAACATCTTCAGCTATTTCTTTTCTCAGAGTTTCATAGTTCTCTTTATAGAGATCTTTCACATCCTTTGTTAGGTACACTCCCAGATATTTCATCTTCTTTGACACTATGGTAAAGGGAATAGAGCCCTTGATTGTTTTTTCAGCTTGACTATTGTTGGTATATATTAAGGCCACAGATTTATGAGTATTGATTTTGTATCCTGAGATGTTGTTGTATTCCTTGATCACTTCTAAGAGTTTTGTAGTTAAGCCTCTGGGGTTTTCAAGATATACAATCATATCATCTGTGAAGAGTGATAATTTGATCTCTTGATCCTATTGCATCCCCTTGATTGCCTTTTCTTGACTAATTGCAATGGCTAAGACTTCCATTACAATGTTAAAAAGCAGTGGAGACAATGGGCAACCTTGCCTGGTTCCTGATCTGAGGGGAAATGATTTCAATTTTACTCCCCCTCTATATGGTATTGCCTATGGGTTTACAGTAGATGGCCTCTATCAGTTTAAGAAATGTTCCTTCTATACGTATTTTCTTAAGCGTTCTGATCAGGAAAGGATGCTGGATATTATCAAAAGCTTTTTCTTTTGAAGAAAGAAATTAGGAATTTTACTAGGAAGAAATTTTATTAGGAAGAAATTAGGGATTTTACTCTTTTATTTGTGGTTAGGTTAGCCAACGGTTTATCTATTTTATTGACCTTTTCAAAAAACCAACTTTTTGATTGATCTGTTGTATAATTTTTTTGTTTTCAATTTCATTTAATTCTGCTCTAATTTTAGTTATTTCTTTTCTTCTGCTGGGTTTGGGGTTGGAATGTTCTTTCTTTTCCAGTTGGTTGAGAAGTCCCAGTAAGTTGTTAACTTCCTCTTTTTCTGTTGTCTTGAGGAAGGCTTGCAGTGCTATAAATTTCCCTCGTAGGACTGCCTTTGTGGTATCACAGAGGGTCTGGTAATCCATGTCTTCATTATTGTTTTGTTCCAAAAATTAGGTAATTTCCTTCTTAATCTCATCTAAAACCCAGCTATCACTCAGGATGAGGTTAGTTTCCACGATTTTGTATGAGTATGCAGATTCCTATTGTTACTGAGTTCAACTTTTATTCCATGATGGTCTGAGAAAATATAAGGAATAATTTCTATTCTTTTAAATTTGCTGAGGTTAAACTTGTGATCTAAGATATGATCAATTTTGGAGGATGTTCCATGGGCTGATGAGAAGAATGTGTATTCAGTTTTGATAGGATGAAATGTTCTGTAGATGTCTGTTAAATACAATTGTTAAATGGTTAAGTTTAAGTCTAAAATTTCTTTGTGTAGTTTCTTTTTCTTTTTCTTTCTTTCTTTCTTCTTCTTTTTTTATTTGCAGTTTTTGGCTGGGGCTGAGTTTGAACCCGCCTCCTCTGGTATATGGGGCCAGTGTCCTACTCTTTGAGCTACGGGCACCGCCCCTGTTTAGTTTCTTATTGGAGGTTCTATCTAACACTGCCAAAGGGGTGTTAAAATCTCCAACTATTATGGTTCTGGAGGAAATCAAGTCGCTCCTGTCTATTAGAGTCTGTCTTATAAATTGAGGCACATTCTGATTGGGTGCATAAATGTTAATAATTGAAATCTCATCATGTTGAGTGTTGCCCTTAACAAATATGAAGTGATCATCCATATCTTCCTTACTTTTTTTGGTTTAAAGCCTATTGAATCTGTGAATAAAATTGTAATACCTGCTTTTTTCTGATTTCCATTTGCCTGTCTTACTGATAACCATCCCTAAATATAGACCCCGAATCTACATTTATCTTTTAAGGTAAGATGAGATTCTTGTATACAACAGATATCCGGCTTGAACTTTTGTACCCATTCAGCCAACCAGTGCCTTTAAGAGGGCAGTTTAAGCTGTTCACATTAATTGAGAATATTGATAAGCCTAAAGTATTTTGGGTGTCAAGTTTTTTGAAAGTCCAGTGGAGTTTTGAATCTTTTCACCAGTCTGGAAATTGGGTTTTGGTCAAGAATTTCAGAGTGAGTTTACTTTGGTGGTAGAGCATTGTGCTGGTCATTATGGATGATGGGTCTAAGGCTTTCCTGAAGAGCTGGTTTGGGTATGGCGAATTTCTTCAACATGTATGTCATTAAAGTATTTAACTTCATCATAAATGAAGCTCAATTTAGCTGTATACAGGATCCTGGACTAAAAGTTGTTTTATTTTAGGAGATTGAAGGTTGTTGACCATCCTTTTCTGAATTCAAACATTTCTGCAGAAAGATCTATGGTCATTCTAATATTCTTACCCCCGTAGGTTATGATTTTCTTACATCTGGCTGCTTGAAGGAATTTCTTCTTCATATTAACTTTGGCAAAGTTAATTACAATGTGTCTAAAAGATGCTTTATTTGGGTCGAGTCATGCTGGGGTTCTGAAATTGCTATCTGAATTTCAGTATCTCTTGCCATACTTGGGAAGTTCTCCCCAATTATCTCTTGGAATAGAGTATCTGTACCTTTCAGAGCATCCTCTTCTCCTTCAGGGATTCCTATGAGGCAAATGTTTGCTCTTTTGGAGGGGTCCCACAAGTCTCTCAGGTAATGATCCATTTTTGCTGTCCACTTCTCTTCCTCTTTGAGCATTTGGGAGCATTCAAAAGCTTTGTCTTCAATGTCAAAGATCCTTTCTTCTGCCTGCTCCATTCTGTTACTGAGTTCTACTGCATTTCTCAGATCTTTGAGGGCTGCAAGTTTTTGACTCAGTGTGTCAAAATCTTTTGTGATTTTTGTCTTTGAATTAATTGAATTCTTGAGACAAGTTGTGAATTACTCCTTGAAATTCTAGTTCCATCTTTACCTCCATTCTGTTGATCTTATTTGCCATCTGAATTCTGAACTCAATTTCTGATATCTCAGCCATTTGTTTATGAATGGGATCATCTAGTGTGTCTGTTTTGTCATTTCTTGGGGGAGTTGATCTACTCTGATTATTTGTGTTGCCAGAGGTTTTCCACTGATTCTGCCCAATGATTATTTTTCACTGTGTGGCTAGATGGGCATGTAAGGTGAAATTGGATTGGGGGCTCCTGGAATTGTGGTTAACCAGCCCTTTGCCAAGGATCCGGAACTGGTGACTGTAGCTTTTTCCCCTACAGCTTTGCAAGGGACCCATGTAGTATTACAGTCTGAGGCTCTGGGGTCCTGCTTCGTGTGGTGGGTTAGGTGACTCTGTCTTGTATTCAGCTGGTCTTTATCTGATCCTAGTGGAACAGTGACTCTTGGTTGAAATCTCAGCTGTGGAGAAATACAAGCAAATAAGACACCCCACCCCCTACAGGCAATAACTGGAAGAGGACAATCAACCTTTCCCGTTGCCATATAACCAGGGTACCACCTGAGAGGGTCCTTGGGTGATTGGCCCAGGTTAGGAGTTCCAAACCAATTGACCAAGTCAGTACCAACTCTCAAGTGGGAGAGTTTGAAATGTCTCCAGCAACTAGATAAGAGAGGTCTACTGCCTACTTAAATGTGGTTTGTTCCGGTGCTCTGTGGAGTCAGAGAGGCCTGCCCAGTAGCAGAGTTGGACCAGGGGGCTTGAATCTTTCCTCACCTTGCACCTTTTCCACGCCCAGTCACTGGTAACCCAATGGGGCTGTGGTCCTGCTTCCTCCATTAAGAGATGTGCCAGGGCTTTGTGCCTGCCAGAGTCAAAGGAAAGTCAATGCCCCTTTGGTCAAGGGGCATGCCACCAGCCATCTGGGGGAGCTGAGGCCTGCCAGTCTTGGGTACTCAATGGCAACTGGGGAGTGTTCCACCTGAGCTCAGTCCGAACTTGAGGATAACAAGGCAGCAAATTATTTTCTCCCTCAGCCTCCAAGCCTTTGCCTCAGTTGCTCTGCAGCAATGGTATCTCTATATGGTGAGGTCTGGCTTCCACTGGCAGTCCTCAGAGTTGGGGAGGTTTCTCTCCAAGATTACACCCTGGTGGGATCAGTCTACTGTTACTGAATCTTCCTGGGACGTGTCCCCGCGCAGCTCCCAGGTGGCTTCCATGGCCAGGGAGGTGGCTGTAATGGTGGCTCCAGGAACATGGGTCACACTGCTTCAGCAGCAGGTAGAGCATGTGTTGTGCAGCTCTGGCAGAGCAGGCGTGTGGTGGCTCCATCAGGGTGGGGCGCACAGCTTCCAAGCCTCCTCCCGCAGCAGGTTTGTACTTTTGCAGAGCCATGCCTGATAGCCTCTCTGCCTCTGTCTGCCCTACTGCTGGGCTCAGTGTTACAGTGCAGCTTTTCTACCATGCCCTTGCAGGGCCCCTACCTGGCAATGAACTGCAGACATTCCAGTTTCTCCAGGGGTTATACTTCTGGACCGTCAGGTGAGTGGGGAAGGGTGGACTGGAAATTCAAAATGGCAGGGAAAATGTTAGTTCAACTTTCATGCCTGGCAAGAGAGTGCTCAGGGTCCCAGCAGGGACCCTCTGGAGAAGTAGTCTCCACTTTCTGCAACTCTCTGCTGTGAGGTGAGACAAGAGGTCCTTAGTTCACTGCTTGCCTATAGAAAACCTACAGTAAGCCAAAAAAGAAAACAACAACAACAGCAACACAACTTTCTTGGGGGAGAGGGGGTAGACACTTTTCCTTTGGGATGAATTTTGTACCTGAGATTTGCTTTCTTGGATTCATAGTTTGTCTCAGCAGAGGTGACATGCAGTTACACTCTTCTCTCTCAGCTCAGGTCCCAATCTTCAGCTTTATTGGGTACTTTCTGGTCATTATCCTTCCCTCTGGGCAGGAGCTTCTGTTGAAAGCTGGCTCCAGTCAGCCATCTTGACCCTCCTCCCACATTTTCTTTATCTAGTCCGCACTTAATGGACATTCAGGTTGGTTCCATGTCTTTGTGATTGTGAATTGTGCCATGGTAAGCACGTGGGCACAGGTTATAAAACTACTTGTTTTCCTTTGGGTAGATGCCCAGTAGTGGGATTTCTGGATCAAATGGTAGCTCTACTTTTAGTTCTTTGAGACATTTCCATACTATTTTCCATAAAAGTTGTACTAATTCATATTCCCACCATGTGCAGAATATTTCCTTTTTACCTCATCCATGCCAGTATGTATTGTTTTAATGGCTGTTCTGACAAGGATAAAGTGATATCTCATTGTGGTTTTAACTTGCATTTCCCTAATTATTAGTGTTATTTAGAATCTTTTCATATGTTCATTGGACAGTTATTTCTTTTCTTTTGAAAAGCTTCTGTTTATGTCTTTTTGTCCACTTTTTAATTTTTTTTTCTTGCTGATTTGTTTGGATTCTTTATAGATTCTGGATATTAGGCTTTTCTCAGAAGTATAGCTTGCAAATATTTTCTTCCATTCCATAGATTGTCTATTTACTCTGTTGATTATATTTTTTACTGTGCAGAAGCTTTTAGTTAGTTTGTTTGTTTTCAGAAACTGGGTCTTTCTCCATTGCCTGGTCTAGAGTATGGTGGTTTCATTATAGCTCACTGTAACCTCAAACTTCTGGGCTCAACTGACCCTTCTGCTTCAGCCTTCTAAGTACCTGGGAGTACAGGTGTACATCACAATGTCTGGTTCATTTTTTGATTTTTTAGAAGAGGTGTGGTCTCACACTTGCTCTTGCTAGGTTCAAACTGCTGACCTCAAGCAATCCTCTTGCCTTGGGCTCTTCAAGTATTAGAATTATAGGAGTGAGCCACTGTGCCCAGTCAACATTTCAGTTTAAAACCCATTTCTTTCTTTCTTTTTTTTTTTTCTATTTGCTTTTGAGGTCTTAGTCATAAAATTCTTTACCTAAGCCAATGGCAAGGATAATTTTCCTAGGTTTTCTTCTAGAATTTTTATGGTCTTGAGTCTTACGTTTAAGTCTTTAATAATCTTGAGTTGAGTTTTGTATATGGTGAGAGACAGGAATCTGGTTTCATTTTTCTTCATGAGGCTATTTAATTTTCTCAGTACCATTTATTGAGTATGGGACCCTTTCTCCACTGCATACTTCTCTCTGTTTTGTTGAAGATCAGTTGGCTTTAAGTATCTAAATGCTCTGTCTGGATTCTCTGTACTGATTGGTGTATGTTGATTTTATAGCAATACTTTATTGAATTCATTCATGAATTCTAGAAGTCTCCACCCAAACATCTAGTTCAAAAACTATTCATGCATCTTCGGAGGAACCACAATAGAGGAATAACCATTTAAAATGCCCAGGCCACTCCTACAGAAAGGCATGGAAAGGCAGAGTAGATGTGAGAGAGGAAGCTAGGAAGAGAGAGAAATATCAACCACCTTATGTGACTGCACTTTATTTATGAATGCTGTGAAAACTGAAGGAAGTGGAGTGGGGTAGGAGTGACATGTGAGGAAGACAGAGCCATAAAGGCAAAGGGCATCACATGTGTAATTTCCTCAGGAATAACTAGAATTCTAGGAGATGCCATCAAAGGATGGGGGAATGATCAGAGATTTCACAGCCCAGTGAAAACCACACAATCTTTAACATTTTAGTTCTAAGTAGTTTATTTATTTTTCTAGTGACTTTGTGATATGGCTGTTAAAATGCATTTTAAAATGAGGAAGCCAACATTCTGAGATATTAAAGAGTTTCATAGGAAGCAAGGTGGGGATTTGAACCCCAACTCATCTAACTATAAAACTCATGCTTATTTGATTATACTAGTCATTTTCAAAAAAATAATTGAGCAAAAGAACAAAACAAAAATACTTAAAAATCACAACATAGGTAGGTTTAGTGGTAGCATTAGGATTTCTCTAATGAAGAGATTTGGGATCAGCAACTTGTATGTTTTGGCTGAAGGGCTTATTTTGAGGCTACATTTTGCGTAGCAAGTGTATTATTGCTACTTGTGTTATACATTTATTTGAAATTTTTGGAAGGCAGTCAGTTAAAGCCCATTCAACCCATGTTTTCATGTGTTCCTGTGTGAGACTTCAATATGTAATAGAAGTAAAATTCATGTTCTTTCTTGATATCTCTCAAAGATCTTTAAGAAACCCTAAAGTAGGCTTGGCACTCATAGCACAGTGGTTACTGCATGGGCCACATACATCGAGGCTGGTGAGTTCGAACCCAGCAGAGGTCAGCTAAGTAATAATGCCAACTGCAGCAGAAAAATAGCCTGGCATTGTGGTGGATGCCTGTAGTCCCAGCTACTTGGGAGGCTGAGGCAAGAGAATCACTTGACTCCAAGAGTTTGAGGTTGCTGTGAGTTGTGATGCCACTGCGCTCTACTGAGGGTGACAAAGTGAGAGTCTATCTTGGGAAAAAAAAAAAAAAAGAAACCCCAAGTAAAAAACACTGAAGCATATGCTTCCTATTACTCTTAACTTTATCAATAAGAAAATTGTGATCAGAGATTCAAAGTGAATTGTTGGAGGAAACTCAGGAAGTTAGCAGCAGTTACTTCAAGGACTATTCAATACAAATGCTTACAGAGAGACTGGTTTCTTCAATTTTTGTTTAAAATACAAATAAAAATCAAAAAATGTCTTGCATGTTGAAGTATTTTGAAGTTTGTGGAAAGTAAAATTCTTGAGAGTCAGAATTTATTTTATCCATAGAAGTAGCATCATATGAGGCATATGAGCTGTATTTTCAGAGTTTTTCTTTGTCTAATATAGTTTTAATACTTATTTGATATTATAATTCTTTTATGATTACATTATATATTTTTGAGATTTTTTTAAGGTTTCATAAAAATATTTTAAAAATAGTTACAATTATATGAATAATTATATTCTTAGTTACAACTAATGCTACATAAAGCCAAAGAGGTCATGTTTTTACCACCAATATATGTACCTGAATTTAGAAGAAAATCACATGATCTTAGCCAAAAGGCCGAGAAGTGATTGAATTTAGAACAAAATCAATAATAGGCTAAAAGAAATACACTTTTATGTATTTGTAAGACACAAAATGTAACATTTTTCTCTTAATATATTACTTAAATCAGATGACACGTGTGCTATGTTATTTGATATTATAACTGTTAATTTCATTGTTGTTAATAGCTAATTGGTCCTCGTTATAAAAATGTGTTTTCAAATATATTGAAGAATAAATTCATCCAAATTCAGTATTGAGTCTGTCTCTTATTAGGCTTTTAGCCAAAACATGACTCAATAGGGTGAATAAAGTAGCTGGAGAAATATAATAGTGTCACCCTTGGAAATCCTTTGGAGCAAAATGGTAACCACAAGGGCAAAGGGACATGTCTTGACAACAGTGCCTTTCACTGGTCCAGACGGTCAACTAAAGGACAACACACAATGTTACAGGCTGAACCTATAATTCTAATGGCTCAACTATTTGGCAGGAAGCATCATATACATAAAAAGTCGTGAGACTAAAATAAGAAATATTTGGTACCCCAAATCTTTGTTCTGTAGATTGAAATACAAAATACTAAAGACCGATTGTAATGAGGGGGAAGAGCAATTGAGAGAGAGTTTGTACCTGGTTTGGGTTTGTGGGCTTCTGTAAGGTTGTTCAAAATTGCCCATTTTCCTCGCAGTTTAATTTGTTTCCTTGAGTTTTGTTTCTCTATACTTTCTCTTTCCCACACTCATCAGCAGAATAAGCACAGTACTAATTCTATGAGCATAGAATGAAAAATCTTCTCCAGTACAGCCTCTGAAAAAATCCTTTGTTTTTCATTATTTGAAACTATAATAAAATGAGAGGATTTACTTGTCAGGAGTAAGGTCTTTACTTATGGATAAATAAATACTTTTTATTTTCAAGTCTCAGTTTCCAATATTTATCTGTCTATTGATATGGGAACGTAAATGTAAGAGAATTTATTAACAAGACAGTGAATAAGTGAATCTGAGGTAAAGAATGATGTGTCCTTTAGTGGCCTGGAGAGCTGGGTTCTATCTGATTCCTGCTGATGAGTTGAGGGAACTGGACAGTATGAAATTCAGTGTTAAGGGTAGGAGAGGCATCGAGAATATGGCGGTGGGGTGGCAGCTAGAGTTCAAGGGGGGAGAGAAGCTATTTGCAAATAGGGCATTTATTCAGGAAAGTGAAACCCAAGAAAAGGTGGGGAAAAGGAGGTTGACAGAGAAGTCAGGAGTTGTAAGAATACAGAATAATGGAGCAGATGACGGCAGGAGGCATGACAAATGACAGAGATAAAAAGTGGGACTCTGATTTGGACCTATGTGTGGTGTTAGTATCACAAAATGCGAGCAGTGAGGACACATTGTAAGTCCTGGTCTTGTCATCCCATATGAAGTTGACCACGTTTTCCTTTTCAGGAATGTTTCTCATTTCAGTTCAATTTTCACCTCTCTCAAAACCAGATAACTAAATCCATTTATAATTCTATTAGAGATTCAAGTTGATTTTTGGTTGAAGAAGAACTCCTTTTTCTTTCTAAATTCAACTCAAATCACAAGAGACAGTAGAAAGAAAGGAAATTCTGAGTAGACAGAAATCTAGTAGGCAAACGCTACTTCTCATCTTACTAAAAGGAAGATTCATGTATTTTTTTATTACATTGTTCAGTATTTCCTAATGTGTGTCCAGAGGAACAGTTGCATACAACAGAAAGTCCTCATTGGGACTTTCATTGGAATATGTATACTTTTTAATAATTTAGGACTTCTTAGAACTATTATTACGATTATATTGTGTTTAGTATTGAAATACTTTTTTATGTCATTGTTAGCTTGAAATTTAGCAGCAGCGTTATCATGTTAACACAATACAGGGTCAAGAGAATGTAACAAATTATTTGCTGAATGATTCTTGTCCTTCCATTTCTAGGAGGAAGTGGGGGGAGGAGAATTCTAAGTGTTTAGTGGCAAATTACCTTGGCTTATACTGACATAATCGTCAGGTCAGATCACGGTGTGACGAGGGATAATCCCTTCTCATTGGACATCGGTAGTACTTTAAAGATCATACAGAGAGAAAGCTGCTGATAATTTTTATTCCAAGGATTCTCAAAGTTCCCGCTCTTTATCCCAACTTCTCTTTCATTTTGGTTCAGTCACTGGAGACACAGGAAGTGTGTCAGATTTCCCCTTCCATTTTTCTTCAGTAAGGATGTTTGGATATTCATCCTGATGGATTAAATGGTTTTGTATTCCAGTAAGAGACAGTGCTAAAGCAGCATGGAAGAGGAATTACTTTCTCCCTAAACTCACACTGCCAGTCAGGTGACAAGGAAGTAGCTCTTGCTCGAGCATTTCTGAACATTTCCGGGGGCAGGACCACCCCCCTGAGCTTTCCAGACACATTCTGCTCTGAGAACTAACATTGTTCAAGAAGCTTCTTTTATTTCTCCATGAGAACAACAAAGAAACACCTAGTGACTGAATACAATTGGATGTTTTTGTATTTAAAACATGATAAAAAATTCTATTTTATATCTAATTTGATAAAGTCTAAATATTGTTTATTGGTAGAATTTAATCTATGCATTACAAATATGTATTTATTGACATCCAAAAACCATCATCACATGCTACCTTTAAAAATTGTATTTGTTAGTGGGAAGAAAGGGAAGCCTCTATTTTTTCTTGTTCCTTTAAAAGTAAAGAATACTTTTAAAACCTTCTAACAGCTTTTCTTTTATTAGCAGCTGAAAGAATTCTCAAGGAAAAGCGGATACTTTAAAAATAAAAGGAGCAACATGAAAAGGTGTTCATCTCTCTGAAACCTCTATTGTTCAGTAACGCCTAATGTTAGACATTAAAGGTTTGAGTGTTCATCATCATATTTTATTGAAGTTGGTAATAATTTACTTATTATCTGCACTAGGTTTCTGAAAAATATTTCTCTTTCCATTAAGGATTTCATTTTCAGCATTTGCTTGTCAGTTAAATCCTCACATCATTAATGTAACTTCTCATCATAGGCGGAATTGAATATTCATGCCTAGCTCAAATCACTGTTATTCTGGCCTGTTACACTTTTTTTTTTCCTCCTCTGAAAGTGTAGATTTTTAACCCATCACTTAACTGCTTAAACTGTTAGAGTTTTTGAGACTGACTTGGTTTGTAAACGTAACATGAAGTTGGTCATTTTTTTTTTTTTTTTACCATGTGTAGTAATTTATGCTTATAATCTTGACCAGACCCAGGCAAGTCATTTAGCTGTTTGATCTTTGTTAGCTACTTCATCAAATCTTTGGTGGAGTTTCAGGTTCCAGAGCCACACTGTCTCATACGGTGCCTTGCCTGCTTTTTGGCATGAAAGATAAAACTCTTTAATGATGATCACACCATCAAGTGTCTTACCTATACCAAGAAAATTAATTTTCTTGTCTGTGAGACACTTGAAGAGCATTTTTAAATGGTCAGCCATCAACTAGAAGGTCTCTCGAGCTCTTTCAGTATAAGATTCTAGGATTCTATTTATGATTTTATCTCACTTTATGTGAATTAACAGTAATAAGGCTAGCCTTCAAACACTTTTTTTTAACTTTTGAGGTCAGAGACTATATTCTTCTTAATCTGTATTATGACAGGATCAAGTCCCTCCTGGACCCTGCCCTATTTCTGAGTCCTTCCAAGGCCAGGTTCAAATTGAACTATAACAACAGAAAGAGGCACATCTTCATTTCTCTGCCACAAGGGGAAAGAAGAGACAGAAATTCTTTTTGCATAACTCACAGGAGAACTGATGACCCTTGGCATTTTGAGAATCTGATTGTCTTGTAACTGCTTGATTCTAAAACATAATCATTGAAATCTGTTCTGTCATCTCCTGCAGGAAAAAAAGAAATAGAAAAACAACCCTAAGGGGAAATTAGCAAAACTTTCTAAAACTCAAAGAAACATTGTCAACTAGTCTGAGTTGACAGACTCCGATGAGTAAAAAGAAAGTAAAGATAGGATGAGAGATAGGGTGGGAATTGGCGGGAAGCTAATGGGACCTCCCTGCAGTTAGGGAGGAGCAGGGCCAGAGGTTCTGGGGGAACAGAATGAGAGAGGCTATATGCCTGCCATATCTGTTTGGGGCGAAGTGTGGCTAGACAGAGCTGCAGATGCTCTGTGGATTACAATGTATGACTTGAACTTGAATTTGCTCAGGGGGTCTATATAAGGAGATTGTTTGATTAGCAATGGGATATTGTTTTATGAATAGGTTGATAGATTTCCTTTTTCATCGGTATGATAAGGGGGTAACAGTGTTAATATGCACTTAATATTTCTGTAGGAGATATTTATTCTAAAACACCTGGTGTCAGTGACAAATGTCAGGCTTTGGAATAAAAGCTCCTGGAAGGTAAGCAGAGATTATTCTGCAGGATGTTACCAGACTCAGCTAATCTGATTCTTGTTTTCCATTGCACCTTAATGACACACATAACATTTTAGGCCACATTTAGCCATTTAATGGTTGATTTACTATCAGAGAGTTACTTGGGAAGGCCACAGGGCAAGAGAGAACCTAATTAATATTAAACATCAGCAATAATTTGGGCTTGTTTTCATAAGTTACCTTGTAAAGGACCACAGCATCCCTGGCTTATCAGTGTGACTGGGTGGCTTCTTGTGCTCCTGGCCAGAATTGTTATGAGCTGTTTAGTGTACAAATTATTATGGAAAATATTTTCCATATAGTATAAACTCATTCATTTCATTAGTCTGCAGATCTAGTGATTTCAAACCACCTCAGCAGTCTCTCCTTATTTTCAGTAAAGTTTATGAATAGCAGAGTGCTGTCATGAAATCTCATATTGCAAAGACTCCATTGCTTCTATAAAAGATGTGAGTCTATTCATTGTTAGTATAGTTATTACCTACTCATTTAATAAAAAATTAAAGTGCAGGTCTATTTGTTGAGAATAGCAGTACTCTTTTTATATTATGACATCACACCAGCTTGTGCTGTCTCAGAAAGTACTCACACTGGCTAATTTGCTTTGGTTTTTTATTAAGGTTCTTCATTAGTATGACAGTAAGAACACTTATGTACAAGAAGAATTCTGCACATTACTAGGAACATACCACCAAAGTGGGAAAAATACTAAGTGTCTCAATGGGTGGAATAAGTATAGGATTTTTATATATGTGTCTAATTTTTGTGTCCCCACCGTCCATAAAAATCCAATACAATTTTCTACTAAATTTACAGTTCACATAACTGAACAGAATGAGAGAGTCTATAAATGGCAAATTGTAATAAATTTTCCATACAAATGTACTTTAACTATCTAGGGGGAAGAAAGCAACAGGCCGGAATAACAGTGATTTGAACTAATCATGAATATTCAATTCTGCCTATGATGAGAAGTTACATTAGTGATGTGAGGACTTTACTGACAAGCAAATGCTGAAAATAAAATCCTTAATGGAAAGGGAAATATTTTTTCAGAAACCTATTGCAGATAATAAGTATAAATTATCACCAATTTCAATAACATATGATTACTGCATGCCAGCTAATTCATTATATGCTACTTGAGGTCTGGTTGAACAGTAGTATTTCTATGTAATTAAATCCAGCCATTTACAATTTGAGTGCCTACTATGTGTATCCTGTGTATAGATAACTTAGTTGCTATTGAAAATGAATTCAATTCCACCCTAAGAGACTTCCATTTTGTTTTAATTGATTGAGGGAAACACTAAATAAATGCAATAATAGTACCACAATTATTAAGCAAATACTTATGGGGCACCCACTGAATTTTTTCTCACTGTAACTATTGTAACAAGATGCTAAGTTGGAAATTTTGACTCAGGTACCAAGATATGATAGTATTATATACCAGGAATACATACCACATGATTATGAATATTTTTAATGAAATTGATAGAGAATTGGGTTTATGACTCTTGAACCCTTTGCTTCTTTTGAACATGTGAAAAGGTGGAGGTTTGAAAATTAGGGGGGATTTGGTAGGTAGGATTTTTTTGGGAAAAGCTAGGTTGCAATTCCTTTCTTCCCTTCTTCCCCCTCCTCCTACCCCCTTCCCCAGAAGGATGCAAGTGTTTCTTGCAGCTGATGGGACACAGTAGAACAGGCCTTATGTTGGAGGAAAGTAAAAGAAGCCTTTGGTGGCTCAATAGAGGCCGTGTCTCAGGATCTTGGCAGCGTACTGCTCTCCCTCCATGGTGGTCAGAAGAGCTTCAATCCCATGGAAAAGGTGTGGATCTCTCAGGGAAATGTTTGCTGGGGTCCCTCGAAGATTTTGTGAAAGGGAAGCTCTTGCAGTAAAAGGTTATAGAATGCACTGCGTGGGGTCTGTGGTTGAGTTGTGGTTGATAGCATCAGGCCAAAGGAGATGTACCTTCTTTTTCAAGGAAGTGATATTCAGAGGGGTGTGGATGGAGGAATTCTAAAGAAAGTACCTATAAGACAAAGAGCCAACTTCAAATATCCACCAGCTACAGAGTATGAAGGTTTTTATCTTTCTTTCCTACCATGAAGAATTAAAAGGAATTCTAAAGAAATAGGTAGTAATAGTATGTTCATGGGTGGGAAGATTCAATGCAGTAAATATGTTAATTCTCCCCAAATTGATATGTAGGCTTAAAGCAATTTCTACCAAAATGTCAGGAAGATTTTTTAAATTTATGTGGAAAAGTGAAGGTACCATTAAATCATAAACACTTACTGGGTATTGTGTACACTATCTGGGTGAAGGGTACATTTTGACTCAATCTGTACAAAAATAAAGTCTGTAAACAAAACATTTATACCCCCTAGTATTCTAAAATAAAAAAAAGAGTTTAAACAGTTTTGAAAAAGAAGGACGAAATGTGAGGAATCATTTTATTCAATTTCAAGAATTCTTATATAGCCATAGTAATGAAGACTGTGTAACATGGGTAGAGGGATATACTTCTTTATCAACAGAGCAGAATAGATAGCTGAGAAATGGCCCCGTACAGAATCCAAAGGCTAACTAATGCTTGACAAAGGTAAAAAGCAATTCAATGGAGGAAGGAATTCAATGTAGTCTTCTCAATATATAATATTGAACTAACTGGCTATCAAAAGGAAAATAATTGTCCCTTGACCTAAAACCTCATAGCTCATGCAGAAATTTACTAAAAGTGGATCATAGATTTCATTGTAAAATTTAAGACTATAAAACATATGTATGTATGTATTTAGAGACAGAGTCTTCCTCGTGTTGCCCTGGGTAGAGTGCTGTATCACCATCATAGCTCATAGCAACCTCAAACTCCTGGGTTAAAGTGATCCTTCGGCCTCAGCCTCCTGAGTAGCTGGGACACAGGCACCCACCATGACACTTGGCTAGCTTTTTTACTTTTAGTAGAGACAGTGTCTCACTCTTCTCAGGCTGGCCTCAAACTCCTGAGCTCAGGGGATCCTCTCACCTGGGCCTTCCAGCGTGCTGGGATTATAGGCATGAGTTATGGTGCCTGCCAGGTGCTTTCTTCCTTCACTCTTATTTCTTCACAAAAATCCTCTTCTCTTTATAGTATTCTTGCTCTCATTTGGTTGGACCACTAGCCAGCTAGTCACCATAATCCTTGACTCATAAATCTTTCTTTCTCATCTTCACTGCCCCAATTCCACCCCCTCATGTAGTCATATAATTCAGCACCAAGTCCTGCCACTTTCTCTGCAGCCTCTTCCACTGTTTCTGTCTTCATTTCCTCTCGTTTGAGTTAACGCAGATCACCAACATCCACTTAACGTGCCTGCAGCTTGTTCTCCGTAATCAACCTCCAACAAGCAGCCGGAGTGATTTATCTAAAATGTATTTGACCCTGCCATTATTAGCCTAAAATCTTTCAATCATTACCCGTCATTCACAGGAAATATTGAAGCTTCTTAATGTGCCCACCTGTCTAGTTTAACTCTTCTCCACCACCTGACTCACTTGTGTCCCACAGTTTCCCATTTCACGCCATTGTCATGCTTTGGCTTGGATCTTGTTTTTGTCCTCTGACTGGAACCCTCTTTTTGCTTGGTGCACTCATACAGATACACACACTCCTTTCTACTGTTTTAAGACTCAATTTGGAGTTGGAAACCTTCTCTGACCCTTAGTCAAAGTCAGGCTCCCACTTGTGTGTTTTCCAACTCATAGTATCGCTTTGTGCCTGTGACATGTGTGGTCTTACTTTATATGCAAAAAACTTTGTGACATTATCTCAAAGTCTTTCAAGCTGAGTTTTCTATGAATCTGTCAACTGGCATTTCTCACTCATCCAAATTAAATAAACATTAGTTAATTGCGTCTATGTAGGAACGATGTGAGGGGCAAGAAGTGTGAAAAGAAGTATGGCGGGGCTCTTGTCTTTCCTTATCTCGAAGGATGATGCCTACATTTTATGTATTGTCAGATGGAGAAAACAAAGACAAACTGTTCCCAGTAAATTAAAACCTGCTGACGCAGTCTTAGCCTGGACGTGAACCCCGTGAAGAGCTCTGCTGCTGAGTCACGTTGTGAGAGGCAGGCTCAGATTTGCTGCAGCAGAGATTTCCTGGGATCCACACGTTCACGTGGCATGTGTCTTTCAGAGGGGCGTGGAGTCAGAGTCAGGCTGTGCCGGTTAATTCATCTCGTACATTGTAGCGGTGACATCAACATACTGAGAGTGTTCTGAAGCTTCAGAAACATTTACAGTAGTAGCAACATGGTGAGATAGGAACTTACAATGTTTTCTGTCCTCAAGGGGTCACATTGCTAACTCTCTACCATTTTCCACCATCTTTTTTCTTTTCTTTTTTTTTTTTTTAGACAGAGTCTCACTGCATTGCCCTGAGTGAGAGTGCTATGGCATCATAGCGCACAGCAACCTCAAAATCTTGGGCTTGAGCAATCCTCTTGCTTCAGCCTTCCCAGTAGCTGGGACTACAGGCACCCGTCCTTAAGCCCAGCTAGTTTTTGTACTTTTAGTTGAGATGGGGTCTTGCTCTTGCACAGGCCGGTCTCAAACTCCTGAGCTAAAGTAATCCACCGGCCTCGGCTTCCCAGAGTGCTGGGATTATAGGCGTGAGCCACAGTGCCCAGCCATTTTTCCACCATGTTTTTCATTCTCTCATGTTGATTCTAAACATCACTCCTTGTAATTGTTATTTTGGTTGTAAAGGACTAGGAATTGTTACAGTAAAATGTTGTAGGAACTATAGAAGACAGAAAGCTGTTGGTATGATGCTTGGTCCTTTGTAATATTAAACAATCAGTGTACAGAAACAAAAAAAAAAGTGTCTGTGCAATTTTGTTAGATATCAAAAGACCCCATACAAGACAAATTGGAGAATCAATGCTGCCTCTCTTTTTATAATATGACAAAGAGCTAATTCAGCTTCTTTAACAGAAACTCAAATAAGCACAACCCTTTCAAAAAGCCTTTATATTCAATGTAAAGGAAAATGTGTCTTCAAATCCTGAGAGTTCAGCTTCCACTGGTTTCAATGGGAGCTGCACATTTAGAGCCAAGGGCTAATTTTGGTGTATGTGTTTCCCCAATATGTTCTCTTGGGTGATCATTTTAGCTTTAGCAAAGTGTTTCCTCTAGCTATTGGAGCCAGTGTTTAAAAGTTTAAAGCAATGCGAATAGGCCAGAATCTAAATCAATATTCTTTAGAACAAATAAAGAGACAAGAGACGTAGGCGGCGAGTATGTGGTATGAGCCCCAATTCCCTGGTAGGCTGATCAAGGCAGTTTCAACAAGAACTTAAAAATAAAAGAGCCTCAAAAAAAAAAAAAAAGGCAACAAAAACCCAGATGTTAACAAAACTATTCTCCTCTCCTCAGTGAGAAATGGCTGGTTAGGTTTTCAGATCAAGACATTGGGGTTATGAAGGGAAATACCACTGTGTGGTGCCAAGTAAGAACTGAAGGGTGTAGAGGATTCAGATCAATAGGCAGGAGCTTATTTTTCCTCCTCAACGCCAATTGTTTTAAGAGTCTTTTCTGACTTCATTTAGCTTTTAGGTATATTACTCTTGTTCATGTAGCAGTTTATGTGGAAACTATGCAGATGAGTGCTGTGTTTTTTCCTCCTCTCCACCTCCTCTCTCTCCTTTCAACACCTCCCCCCGCCAACCAGACATCTTACAAATAACGTTTGTGGGGAGGACAGCTTGCCTGCCATCTCCAGGGCTCTGAAGAGTATTCATTCTGTTTTTCCCTTTGAGAACCCTGAATGATTCTAGCTTCAAACGTGCTTGGAAGGAAGCACCACATTGAAAGATCATCCAAAGCCACGTTCATCATGGACTCAGTTTATCATGATCTTGTAATTTGCTATTACAGCAATTTGAGATATGCGGTAGAAAAAACAAATCATAGGAAGGTGAAGGTCCTTCAATAATTTAAAAAAGAGGATCTAGTATAAGATAGTTTAATTGCTCAGATGCCAATGCGTTTTATTCTGAGGAAAATTTATCTTTTTAAGAATATCTCATAATAACTGCAGTGATAATAAAAATGAATAGAATTTACAGGATGATTTTTGTTTCAGAGCATTTTTCTTTTCTTTGAGACAGAGTCTCACTTTGTCACCCTGGGTAGAGTGCTATGGTGTCATAGCTCACAGCAACCTCAAACTCGGGCTGAAGCGATCGTCTTGCCTCAGCTTCCCGAGTAGCGGGACTATCGGTGCCTGCCACAATGCCCAGCTATTTATTAGAGACTGGGTCTCATTCTTGCTCAGGCTGGTCTCCGACTCCTGGGTTCAAGCAATCCATCTGTCTTGGCCTCCCAGAGGCTAGGATTACAGGTATGAGCCACCATGTCTGGCCCAGAGCATATTTTTATATGTATTATCTCATGAGCCGCTAAAGCACTTTATCAAAAGATTCCCTAAGTATTTTTTCAAGATATGTCCCTAATGAGTAAGTACAAAAGACCAAAGGAATAAGTAAAAAAAAATTGAAAGAGGAAAAACTAGGGGAGTCTGAATTTCAAAGTAATCACTCCTAAAATATGTAAAAGTTTTTATGTCCTATGTATCTGGGTACAAGAAAACTTTTTCAAAAATGCAGTGATTTGAACTTAGTAATGGAAAACATACCATGGGAATATCTCAAGAGATGGCTCCTCCTTGAGTAAGTAAAGGGTTTCTGAGGCATTATAAAGGTATTCTAGTGCAATGAGACATGTCTATACTCTGAAGAACCGAGTATGAATATTTTTCCACAACAAATAAGTAACCAAAGAGATGGTTATGTTAATCAGTTAGATGTAAGCATTCCACATTGTGTATCAAATCAGCACATTGTACCCCATAAATGCATTAATGTACACAGTAATGATTTAATAAAGAATTAAAAAAATCAAAAGAATGCCAAAACACCCCCCAAAAAACAACAAAAAGGGGGGTTTAGTTGCCCTCTATTCCAATTCCATGTCTTTTCTCTTTTCTTCTCCTGTGGAAACCATGAGAATTTCCTGAATTTCTTGACTCTATTTTGTGATAGTAATACTTTGCTTAATGAGAAAATGAGCATTTTGTATTGAAGATGATATCTTGCACTCCTCCTGGTGCACAATGCCAGGAATTTGCTTTCTCCCCCCTTTACACCTCTTAGGGCTGTGCGGGGTGTTTGGTGTTATGGAGGCTGTAAAAAGTGTCAATCCCCGCCCTGTGCAGAGGAGTTTGTTGCTATGTTAGAGAGAAGAGGCCAACCCAAGTGAAGTTACAAGATAGTATATGTGGAAACAGTAAAAATTTAGCAAGAAATTCTTCATGTGGGGCTGGAGTAACCGTCAAGGTCTAGACAGAGGGTGCTGAAGACTTGGATAGAGAGAAGAGTGCCCTGAGGTGGGGTGAGCGGAGGGGGAGGAGGTGGATGGCACCCCTGAAGGTATGGGACAGTGTGGATGGATGCCAGAGTGATAGATGGAGGCCGATGAGCCCACGCCTGACAGAGTGGGGAGGTTTGTGCTAAGGGGCTACTGAGAAAAAAGGATCGGGGCTCATTTCTGGAAAGCAGAACATTAGGGAATGGTGTTTGAAAACTTTTTGGCAAGGGGAGCAAGTAATGTTTCTGAAAAGGAATATGATTCTGAAAGGTGCATGTTAGACAAAGAAATCTGGGAGGATTGTCCAGAAAGGGGCATAAAACTAGTATTAGCAATTAAGAGGTGGCCTAAGGAACCCGGGCCGCATGTGATAAAGCCCTAGTCTGTTTCCAGCTCTGTACAAAACCTACTTAATTCTGTGTCTTGGAAACACAAAATTCCTAAAGTTCCTCCAGAGTCCATCAATCTCAGTAGCTTTGAACCCAATAAGACACTTAGAACAAATTTGTCTTAGGGCTTGTGGATGCATCTACATTGTTAGTCCAAGAAATAAAATGACTATGGAGCCCAATTTAACTGAAGCTGCACTTGTGCAGATTCAGAATAGCAGACTCTCAATTGATGTAACCTTTTAAGACTGTAAGTAAAAATGACTCTGTCATCCAGAAAGGAAGAGATCTCTATTTCATGGTTTTGAAGAGTGACCGGGCTTGCCTTGTCACTCCTCTTTGCACCCCCTTGGACCTTGGTGTTTTGGGGATCAGCACAGTGTCACCTTTGCTGCCTCCTATATCCCTTCAGGGACTGGTTTGTCTCTGAATTTGGGCTTTGCGTTGTCTTTCTTGAGGAAGCCAATCTCTGTCTCAGCTCACAACATGGTTAGCTGGAATACATTGCTTCTTGTTAGCTTTCATGGGGCTGTTTACCCAAAGAAATATTACAGAGCAGGGGAGTTTACACAGGAGCTACGACTTTTCTAAATATTGGCAAAGTCAAATTCTATTGAGCTTTAGGATCTATAGTGATCTGGGTGTATTTTCACTGTGGCACATACTATTCTCTGTAGCTCTGTTGATTTATTTATTTATTATTATTATTTTTTTGTGGTCCTTACTGTTCCTGAATATCTCTTTAAGACATTGCTTAGGAGCTGGAAGCGCTGGCAGACGATGGCATTACATGCGGTATTATTCTTTGGCAACTGGACTTCCTATCTGTGGTAAAACTAACATGGTGCTTCTCAGATTACTTCAATCCAGTCAGTACTTTTGTGAATGGCTTCCTGCTATTGCATTACTGCCTTAGAGACTATATAAAGAAGAAGAAAAAGAAGGAGAGGAAAAGGAGGAGGAGGAGGAGAAGAGGAGGAAGAAGGAGAAGATGGAGAAATAATCATCGTCATCATCATTTCAACCACGAACTACATGGAATAATTTTTAGGAGTAGTCTAAATGGCAACTTCAGTGTACACAGAAGGAGAATGATTGCCTTAATAGCATTTAAAACATAAAGAGTTATTTTTCTTCCATAACTATAATTTTCCTTCCCATTCTTCGCTTGGAAACAGTCATTTTTAGGTGTAGAATTGGTCAGTGGAAACCATGCTGTAATTTTTCTCATTAAGATGGAGGAACCAATTTCTGGCCCTGTTGGCTTCAACTTCACTTCATCAACATACCAGTAGGTGTTGCTGTGCTAGCACTAATGTGGACGCCACAAAAAATCAGCTGGTCACTTTGTGGTGAGTAGGTCCCCAAACAATTCTAATTCGTGCATTCCTTTTCAAAGATCAAAGCACTTCTACCAAGTATTGAAGGCCCAGTGGGATTATTTTGAATGCAAAATAAGTTTTTAAATAAAGAGGACCTTCTATTCTGCCCTGTCAACTCACAAGACCGGAAAATAATTTCAGTGACTTCCTAATAGTTAAAATATTTTGGCCTTTGGAGGAGCAAGCCATGACCAATTTGTACAAATAGGAAAAAACATATTTTTTCCTCCCTCACTCCTCTTTTCCTACTTTCTGTACTTTATTTGTAACATGTATTATTATCACTCCAGTGTCCTGAGAAATAGATGTCTCTCTGCCTGGTCTAAGCTTCCAGGCATAGATAACCTTTGAAACGTTTTCTTGTTTGTCAGGCAAACAAGTGAGTTGACACAGGATCAACAGTCTAATTCTTCACAACATACCTCAGCATTGCAAGTGTGTTTACATTGAGAAGTGTTTTCATGATGCTCTGTGTAGGCAGAAACAAATGATTTCCTTGTGTTAACCTCTGTAACCCTGCCGCCTGTACTAATTATTAGGCAGAAACAACAGACGCTACTACTTCTGTTTTTGACTTAAATTTGCTAAGCAAAACCCCCAAATCCCGAAGAGTGAAATATTTGTGATTTCTGCTTTCAAAGATGAGGTTCTTCAGATTTAAATAAAATTCTGATAATTGATTCTTGGGCAGTGAGCCAACCATTTCAATGTGTGCATTGATGAAAAAAAATGTAGTTTTGTGTGCATTATATTAATGTTGCATCTCGAGTTGCCTTAGTTGTACCAAGTGTGTGAAATTAAAATCCAAAACTGTCAGAGAGACTTTTTCTTTTTTAATTGCTAAATAGCAGAAACCTGTACACTTCAGCCTGAGAACTTGTGCTTTGATCTGAAAGTACTGTTTCAAGGATGTGCATAGGTATTCTAGTGCACACTGAAGGGGAAGACGTGGGGTGAAGGAAAGAAGAAAGGTAAAACTCTGGAAGGGGGGCGGTCTGGAGAAATGTGAAGAATCAAGGGGAATGTGAACTTGTTATATTTTCTTTCATAGTTGCAATAATATGAAGCCATAACAATTTATTGAGTCTTTAACAGGTAGCACTGAATTATATGAGCCAAAGAGAACATAGATTTTTCTATAAATTGCTCAGTGCATGTTTTAAAATAATCTTTAATAAAACAGTGAAGTGCTTCTGTTATAGAACTCTCTTAGCACTTTCTAAATAGGAAAACAGTAAAGCATCTTGAAGAGTAGGGTTCAGGGCAAAGGAAATAAACCTAAACATTTTCCTGTTTTTGTTTTAGAGTTTTCGTTGATGTTTAAAGTCATGATTTGCAACCTGTGATCTTTTCCTGTCCCCCCTTCCCTCTCTTCCCTCCTTTTTTTCCTCATGCTTCTTTTACTCTAGTTCTCGGTGGTGCCATTTGGGCGAAACTCAAGTATGTTAAAATAGTTGAGTGAGATTACACAAGGTAAAGGAAAAACCCCCCGAACAGTTTCTCTCCCTGTCAGGTTTCATTATTGAAATGCTCTGAAGTCGTGGGTGGTGAGTGTGAAAATGTGGAGCTACATGTAGATTGGTTGGTAATCAACTCGGTGTTTGTAGTACCCAGAGATGTAGCAGTGAAATTGTTCCCTGTACCCTCCCATGGAAGCTGGGTTTCATTCAGCTAAATGGCCCATGGTAGAAACTTCACTCCCCTTCAATTAGGTTTCTCCCCTCTGACGAATTCTTAATCAGAATTTCCTACTATTCTAGTCTTCCTATTTAGTCACTAAATTAAATCTGTAAATTGTCAGCAACTGCATATAATGCAATGATGTATCCATAAGCACTGAAATTATTTAGAGCATTTCATGTAATGAACATTCTAACATAATAGTAAAACAGGTAACCTTAGTATGGTGATATAATCTTATTTTATCACTAAATAACTTTCTTGTAATTTATGGCAATAAAGCATAAAAGTCACTTATCTTTATTTCTGAAGAAAGGTAGATGCTTTTTCTCAAGAAAATATTTATTTAAAAGGAATTAAGTGTGAAATTCTCGCTCAAATAATTGTATTTATGAACTGATTAGTTAATATTTACCAGATGTTTTCCAAAGCATTTTACATACCATATTTCATTTAATCTTCACAACAATTTAATGAGGTAGGTACTGCTCTTTATATAAAAAACTGAGACCCAGAGTGAGGGGTCTGGGACTCACATCCAGGTATGTCTGAATCTGAATCCAAGCTTCTATGGAAATGGAATCAGCTTGTATTTATACATAGAGTTTTATTATTTTTACTTTATTTTGTGTGAAATGTTCACCTTAACACTTGATCACATCAAAGAGATAATGGAAAGTGTGTCATTTTTATTAAGTTTGAGTCAGACTCCCTGCCCGCAGGCCCTCTCCCTGAGGAATCAGGAAGTTAAGTGCTGATTCATGAAACTGTGAAGTAATCGGTCAATAAACACAGGGCTCTGCAAACATCTAGTAGATTGGGATAGGAGGGAGGGCTTCCTGAAGGAGGCGAGACTGAATTGAGCCCTGTGCATATTACTAACATAGCCAGAGAGAAGAACATAAAGTTATTCTTGAAGGTGAATGAGCTTCTATCAGGAAAAAAAATGCAAATACAGTAGCTTATTATTTCTGAACCGTGGTTACCATTAGAATCATCCCCAATGCTAGGCCTCATTTTTGACCAATTATATAAAAATCTTTGGTGGAGGGACTTAGGTAACGTTATTTTTTAAAAGCTCTCCCGGTTCTAACGCGCAGCCAGTGCTGAGAATCCCTGGTAAAGCTGCACTGGTGCGTGTGTCTCGGCGTGGAGTACGGAATGAATCTGAATGGCAGGAAGGAGCCACCGAAGACACGGTTCAGAGGTCAGGCGGGATGGCACCAGCACGTGCAGGCCCGGGGACTTCGGTTCCGTCCCAGTCAGCTGCCGAGCAGGGAACGTGCACGTGTGAGAGACTTCAGGGGACACGGAAAGATGAGCCAGTTCTGGTCTCTGCCCTTTAAAGCTTCGTAAATACACAGGGAGGTGTATGGGAGCTGGATCAGAGCACACCTGTCTAAAGGCTGCAATAGGAAATCAGCCATGGCCGGAGATTACGTACAGATGCGCTAACTGGGGAGCTAGCTCAGGAGTTCAGAGGGGCGATAGGGAACACTTGGATTCCGACTATCAGTCAAAGTCCCCTTCTAGGAGTAGAAAGTGATGGAGGTCAGCGGCTCAGGGCAGGAGTGGGGCGGGCAGGCTGGTGGGCAGTGGGAGGACGGGGAAAGGTGCAGAAGCTGACGAAGGAGGCGCGAGGGCCTGGGGAGGAGCCCCCTGCGGGTCTAGTGACAAGCTTCGCGTTCTTCCTCCTCCTCACAGGCTGCGCACCCCGCGTTCCTCCTCCTCACGAGCTGCATACCCCTCATTCCTCCTCGCAGGTTTCACACCCTACGTTCCTCCTCCTCACAGGCTGCACACCCCACATTCCTCCTCACAGGCCGCACACCCCTCGTTCCTCCTCGTGGGTTTCACACCCTACGTTCCTCCTCTTCACAGGCTGCACACCCCTCGTTCCTCCTCCCGGGCTTCACACCCTACGTTCCTCCTCCTCACAGGCTGCACACTCTGCTCCACCCACAGGCCAGGGAAGCCTGAGATCAGAGGAGGAAATGGCACAAGCAAGCCCCGCCTGAGCTGGATGTTAGCATTGCTGGCCAGTGGCCAGCGAGTTGCGCGCCCTGAGCTGGGGCTCCTGGAAGGTGAGGTCCGACCTGCTGCGCATCCCTGGACTGTCTGCTTCCTCGTCTCTCTTCACCTCTCTCGTTCCCGATTCTCTTACCGCTCTATCACTGTCACTTTGGGTAAGGTTTTCTCTGAGCCTTTTTTTTTTTTTTTTGGCCCGGGCTGGGTTTGAACCTGCCACCTCCGGTATATGGGGCCAGGGCCTTACTCCTTTGAGCCACAGGCACTGACTGCCCTGTCCCTGAGCCTCTTCAGGGGCACTTCCTTGGAGGGCTCCTCCTCCCTGTGACAGCACTCTTTAAACTGTGAGTTTCTAGAGAGAGGAGGGACCTGCGTGTGGAAAGGAAGAGCAGAGAGAGGGAAGGAGGGAAGGAGTGGGGTCTCAGTCAAGACACAATTGTAAAAGGGACTTTATCTAACAAATGCAATCAGTGTAACCTGGTTTCTTGTACCCTCAATGAATCCCCAACAATGATAAATAAATAAATAAATAAATATGAGTTCCCGAACAAGGAAGCGGGATAGGGGAGGAGTTAGGGGGATGGGTGTGCTCCCACTTAATGGGCACAATGTTAGGGTGCATGGCACACCTCTCGGGGGCAGGATGCAATCACGGGAGGGGCTCTACCTAACAAATGCAAACATTGTAACCTAATTATTTGTACCCCCAATTAACCTGAAACAATAAAAAAAATGTGAATTTCAGCATTTATTAAGTTTTATTGGTGTGTCTACCTCAAAATAATAAAAGGCACCCCAAGCCTGAGTTAGGTGAATATGTATGCGGACTTTAAGAATCCTTTTGTGTCTGTTTACATCTGAGAACTCTGAATGATAAAGAAAAAGAGAAGAAGTCTTCATGTGTGAGATGAAGTACGGAATACGACAAAAGTAAGTCTCTTAGGTTTCTTCAGAAATATGTAAGTATGTAAAACGTAATCTAAGAAAAGTAGGTCCCTGCTGAAAAGTGGAACCAAAACTGAGAGGACAACAGACAGGTAAGGTTTAACATCTACCATAGTCAAGTGAAGGGAAGCAAGCGAGTGGCTTCCTGTTTTTTTTTTTTTTTTGAGACAGAGTCTCAATATGTCACCCTTGGTAGAGTGCTGAGGCATCACAACTCACAGCAACCTCAAACTCTTATGCTTAAGCGATTCTCTTGCCTCAGCCCCCCAAGTAGCTGGGACCACAGGTGCCCGCCACAATGCTGGGCTTTTCTTTGTTGTTTAGTTGTCATTGGTGTTTAGCTGGTCCAGGCAGGGTTGGAACCGCCAGACTTGGTGCACGTGGCTGGGGCGATAACCATTGTGCTACAGGCATTGAGCCTGGCTTTCTGTTTTGTAAGTGGAAGGGATGGGGCTGCTCAGTGAATTTGGTTCTGGGGTAGATGGTACTTTTCCTGAATTCAACATTACAACACAGAAAAGGAACAAAGAAAGGAGGGATTTTTGTTGTTTTTAATAAATACAGTCGAACCCCTATAAGTTGGTCACTCAGGAGATTGTAACAAACTAGTCAACATACAGAGGAGGTCAACATAAGGAACCAGGCCTACTGTGCTGATATGTACATGTGGTGCATGTCTAGTCTTTGAAAATCAGGTCAACTCAAGGAGATGGTCAGCTATGGAGGTTGTACCGGATGTTCATCTATGCCTAAATATTTGAGAACTCTCTGGAGATTAAGCATATTACTTCTTCCTCAAATTCTGGTCAGGGTAACGTTGTTAGTGCTTAGATTATTGCTTGACATATTTTCCCATGTTCTCCCACCCGTGTGGTACTGCAGAGAGGACACTGGCTCTGAGTGAAGGTAAGTGGTTGCTTTCCCCATGTGTGAGAAAGCCAAGGAAGTATGTTGTTTGGATTAGAACTTCTGTCTCCACTGTTCTTCAGGATGGCTTGGCTAACCCAGAAAGAGAGAGAGACACACACACAAACCTTATGCACATGTAGGGTGGAAAATGTATCAGGGGAGTGTGGTAGGTAGGGTGTGGAATTGGGAGAATATTTTAAAAACAATAAATTCAGTTTTGTTTGGGACATATTGAGATTTCAAAGGGAGTGAAGCAATGACGTATGATTGGGAGCATAAAAGCTTAGGTAGAAATTTTGCCTAGATGGATGAAAACTATTCTCAAGAAACAACCATTAAAGCTGAGATGACTGATGCTGTTTCAGAAGGAGAGAGTAGAGTGTTGGAGCAGAGGATGTGGAACTGAGCATTGGAGGAAACCTCCATTGAGAGGTATTGGAAGAGGAAGAATAGGCCAGGAAGAGAATGGAATGATCAGAACATGGGGCTGAGAAGAAGAGTGTTTTTCCATGGATATCAAAAAATTTCAAGGAGATTCTTCAGAGTAGCCCAATGCCATGACAGTGAGAATCTTCAAGCACCATGCATTGTATCCGAATCTGTCTACTTCATGATGCATGGGAGAGGCTCAATAAATATTTGTTGAACTTATAAATAAATAGCCTAGGAATATACAGATTAGGAAAATAGAGTAATCTTTTGAGTGAAATGTTCTTAGATTGGGAGGAAGCTGGGGTTTGAGGAGAGAACAAAAATGTAGGCATAGAGATGGTTGATGTAGACCACACTGAGAAATTTGGGGAAAGAAAAAAATATATTAAACAAAAAGTTTTCAGAGAAGCAGCAGAAAACAATGAAGGGATTTTATAAATTGTAATAGACTTTTGAGTGACTAATGGTGCAAGGGCCAGTGGACAGAGAAGGCTTTTAAAATATTGTGAAGAAAGTATTATATGGGGGAAATGTAATGTATCAAAAGTCTCACTATCTGGAGACGTATAGAACCAGTATTTACAGATGCATCTTTTCTAATGTAGTGTCGTGGAACACATTTCAGATTCAATCTGATCTACTTCAAGTCATGGTCAAGGGTAAGTCCTCAGACCATAGGATTTTGAGACTTCAGCAGCCCTTGTCTCCATCATTTTGCAGGACAGAGTACATGAACGAAGTTTTGCTTTAGTTCAGGTTCAGTTTAGACTGGCAAAAAGGAGGATCAGTCTAAAGTTACATTCTCTTTGATTTACTAATGAACCAAAAAATGCAAAAGATATGCAGAAAATTAAGGACACAGTGAATAGAAAGAACTTCTTGATGGCCTCTTCCTTTCTATGAATTGGAGTGCAGGCTAAGCTGCTATAACAAAGTAGGCCTGAAGTCTCAGAGTGTGATGCCTCCAGATTTGTTTTCACTGCTGGTGGGATTGCAAACTAGTACAACCTTTATGGAAAGAAGTATAAAGAATCCTCGAAGAATTAAAAGATGACCTTCCATTTGATTCTACAATCCCATTACTAGGTATCTACCCAGAAGAACAAAAATCATTTTACCGCAAAGACATTTGCACCGGAATGTTAATTGCAGCCCAATTCATATTGTCAAGTCATGGAAGCAACTCAAATGCCCATCAACCCATGACTAGATTAACCAATTGTGGTATATGTATATCATGGAATACTCTTCAGCCACAAAAAAGATGGAGACTTTACATTTTTTATGTTTACCTGGATGGAGTTGGAACACATTCTTCTTAGTAAAGTATCTCAAGAATGGAAAAAATGTACCCGATGTCCTCAATGCTATTATGAAACCAGTATATAAATACAAACTCATATGAATGATAAAATACAAATATAGTCTAGTAAGAGGGAAGGGTGAAAAGGAAGGGGAAGGAGGAGGGCGATTGATGGGAAGAGGGGAGGCTTTCGGTGGGATCTCACCTAATGTGCAAAATGCAAGAGTATATTTCAAAATAACTAAGAGTAAATTTTATTTACTTTTTCTTTTCTTGAGTATTTTTTCAAACTAATATGAGAATATAATTTTTAGGTTACATTATTCTCACTTCTAGGGTAAAGTTCCATTTGTAGAAGAGCCCCTCACCTGGGGTATGTGTTATACACCCTCACAATGTGCATAATAGGTGAGATCCCACCTCATGCCCTCCCTCCTTCTTCCAAACATCCTCCCTCCACCCCATCTCCTTTCTGGACCATATTAGTGTTTTATTGTTCCTATGAGCATTGATTTCATATTAGTATGGAGTACATTGGAATGTCTTACCACAAAAAATAAGGGAGGTGAAGGATATGTTAATCACTTTGATTTAAGCATTACACATTGTTTATGAAATCATCACCTTATACCCCATAAATGTATACATTTGTGACTTTAATTGAAAATTAAATTAAAAAATACTAATTAAGAGCAGCATTGGATCCCAAATGGTGGCCAGCAGGAGGCTGATGAAGGAGCTTGAAGAAATTGGCAAATGTGGAATGAAAGCTTCCATAACATCCAGGTCGATGAACCTAATTTATTGACTTGGCAAGGGCTTACTGTTCCTGACAACTGCCCATATGATAAGAGGGCCTTCAGAATCGAAATCAACTTTCCAATGGAGTACCCATTCAAGCCACTGAAGATCACATTAAAACAAAGATCTATCACCCGAACACTGATGAAAAGGGTCAGGTCTGTCTGCCAGTAATTAGTGCTGAAAACTGGAAGCCAGTAACCAAAAACTGACCAAGTAATCCAGTCTCTCATAGCACCGGTGAACGAGCCCCAGCCTGAGCACCCGCTTCAGGCTGACCTGGCTAAAGAATACTCTAACGACTGTAAAAAATTCTATAAGAACGCTGAAGAGTTTGCAAAAAAAAACAAAAAAAACAAAAAAAACAGGGAAAAGCAGCCTGTGGATTAAAATCCGCCACGATTAATTCCAGCAAGTGTGAGCAGAGATCCCAAGCAGTGCTTTCAGACACCCCTCAAAGCAGGTCTCTATGGAAAATTGACACGTGCTACCTTCTGGTTTTTGCTTGTGGTGGTTACTAACTTTCTACAGTTTTCTTAATCAAAAGTGGTCTAGGTGACCTGTAAAGAAAGGATTACAAATTTAAGATGTTCTTAAAACAATACTAATTAATAGCCACACACACACACACAAAAGTGGGCCTAGCCTGCAGTGTGTGAAGAGTGACAGAAGTTTATTTGTCTCCTGCAAGAGCTTGAGAGATGAATGGTCCAGGGCTGTCAGGGAATTCTCATCACCCCAAATTGCTCTAGGCATCATTTCACAGCCAGCAACAGGGGCACCGGGAGAAGTCAATGCAACACATCTCCATGAGGGTGACTTGGAAGTTGTACACATCTCTTCCACCCACATCCTGTGGGCCAAGCTGTGCTCACATGACCACACCAACCTACCAGAGAGGTTGAGAATTCTAGTCGGTAGCTGGTGCCCATTGCTGTTACTGGATTCTTATTCTTCATATTCCGGGGTACACTTCACCACTCCTAGCTTTAGTTAGGTGTCTCAGATGGGAGAAGTGGGGCAATGAAACCGACAAGCTAAATGAATATTCACCACAGCATTACAATGTATTGAATAAATAGGAGAGACATTAAATCCAAATTTAGGGAGGTGTCTATTTAAAAGGACAATTCTATTTGGGTGCCTATTTGAGTTCCTACCATGTGGCATTTTCAGCTAGTGTGTATCTGTTGTCTCTAGGCAATTAAAATTATTCAGCATCAAATTCCCAGCTCTGGGACCAGAAAAAGGAATCTAAGAGGCATTCACTGATGGTCTGACTCAGAACAACTGCTTTCCCTTTGCTCTGTTCATGCATTTCCAATCGGCCTTAATGTAAAGTACCACGCGGGCACTCTTCTACATGAAATTCTTGTTCTCAACTTGGCCGCAATCCTGGCATTAGGTTCTAAATGGTCATTCTGGGATGGTAAATCAGCAGTCCTCAGCTGATGGGCCTAACAATGAGGAGATTGCTGGAGGCAGGTGGTGTTGTGAGGCCTAATGTGTTGGCGTTAAGTGACCATTCATATTTGCTGCAGGAGCAGTAAATTGCACTGTTTTAAAACAGGAAGTCTGAGTTAAAAGCTGTGTAAAACTGTTAGACTGTAGCCAGCACTCCAGGCACTTCTAATTAGGTCATTTGGAAAAAGATGACCTTTTAGTTTCTGAGCCTTGTTGCCGGGGACACATGTTTCTAATTATCATTTGTATTTTACTTCACCAAAGCTGTTGACAAGCTGAGCTTTTTTGTTAGGTGCATGTACGAGGGTGCATGTGTGTGAGCACACATTCTGTGAAGTCCATAGCATTTTTGTGTTCTAGCATTTTGCAAACAGAAGATGGAAACAATGTGCACAGTGATTTTAATGTCAGAGCAAATGAGAGTCATATGGACTTGAGCGAAGTGCACACGAAGGGGCATTTCTGATGTCCCTGGTGTTTTAGGCGATCTTGGCTTTAACTCTGTTTGAAGTCACTGTATCAATGTTTATTTTATTTTGGGCCGGCAAGTGTGTGTCAGATACAAAGGGAGAAATGAACTTCGGTCCACACACTAAAAAATTAACTACTGGCATACTTAAAATTCTATTGAGGACCTAAACCCGTGATCTCGTGACGATCTTTTAAGGCCCACGTGTCCTTCTGCATGCTACTTTTGAAAGGTTTACAAATGCAAACAAATACTGTCTTCTAAAGACAACTTCTTCCAAAAGAAGTTCAGAAAGAAAGGGACAACATGATTGTCTATAGTTTGAAAATATATTCCGAATTTCAGGAGATAGCTCAGGAAGTGTGGCATTCCCCCATGGCTGGTTTTGCCACCGTCTTCCTTTTCTGTTTCAGGGGAAGTCTCTCAATGTGCTATCAGGTTCTTTCCCTGAAATCATAAAATCATAAAATCACAGAGTTGGCAGGCCTTTGAGACGGCTTCCAGCTCACAGTCTGCCTGGAGGCCTTTTTGAACTTAAACTCTCTTAGAATATAATGGTCGGCTCTTAACAATCTCTCACAAGGGAGAGTTGACAAGGAAGGATGGTACTATCTAAATGTTTAATATATAAATTACTCTGGCAGTTTGAAGAGAAAGTATGGAAGATGATTTGAAGTTTATTATGAAATTGCTAATAATTTATTCAAATCAATTTTCTCTTGGAAGTTCTATGGTAGGTAATGATGAGTCTCTAAGAGTGCAGTTCCATGTGTGGAGAGTCTGGAGAGGAGCTGGCAGCAGGCCACGGCACCTTGCAATGAGGTTCTGAGTGGCATGGACTGGGTTAGTACCAGGAGCAGCTGTAACACAGGTGAAGAATTTCTGGATGTGGGCACTCTCTGCAGTCATGTGGTTTTCTGTAGCTGCTCTGGTGCTCCTAGAGGATTTGGCTTCTTTTCTTTGTTCTTACTCTCAGTTGGCTGGCTTATATACTGTAGGGAGACTAATCAACAATTAAAGTATTTATTGACCTTCCTCTGGAAAGGGGAGCCTATGAGCAGATGGCAGGGTTGGAACTCTGGTCCCGGAGACACTTCCTTTTACTGGCCAAGTAGCTTGTTGTGGTTGTATGCGTGAGGTAGCCAGAGAATGCACCCAGTGGACCTCAAAGTTCAGGGAATGCAGTTGCTCAGGGGCTCCAGCTGGTGCACTTGGAAATCTGTTGCTATTTACTCTGAGGTCATGCTTCCCAAGGGTTCAGCCAATGACTGAGCCAGGCAGGATGCTAAGGCAGGCTCTGTCCTGGGACAATCCCGATTTCTCTGACAGCCAACTTTGGCTCAAGAACTTCCCTGATACCTTGCAGAACCTCTGAGCTGTGGGGTGCTCAAGAATGCATCCACCGAAGCTTCTTTACCTCTGTGCCCTACTCAGGGTATGGTCTGCACAGGGGTACTCCCGGTCTCCCCAGTGTCTATTCGTGCTGTCACCTAACTTCCTCTAATGAAATTCATGACTGTGTAATCCTTATGTCCCCAAACACAAGGCTCTGGGGTTTTATAGACCTTTGTTTGGAGGCTTGGGGGTATTATAAGAGAATAGCAATGTAAAAAAGTAAAACTTACAACTGGATCAGATCCCATGGATTCCAGATGCCATCTGTCATGCTTGTCACAGGTGGCATCACTTTGACTGGCTTTACTTAGTCTCATGCCTACTGCATCATTGCTGGGGGTCATTTCATCTCCCTTCAAAGGGAATTTCCTCAAATCAATCCTTTCTGGAAATCTGGGACACTTCCTGCCTCTTTCCTTAATTCTCACCCAAGGAATTTAATAAGAAGTTGATATAATACCATCTCTGCAGAGACGCTGTTCACAAAGCCATCATCAGGCCTTAACATCTAAAATTACCTATTTCAGAATAAAAATTTGACTTTTCTTTTCCATAAGTCAAAGGATCATTACAGCCATTTTCCCCAAACAAGAAGCATTCTTTCCTTGAAAGTGTATATTGCTTTTACTTCTATGTGTAGAAGAGCTTCTCAACATGACATTACTAACAATTTGGACCTAATAATTCGTTTTCGTAGGAGATGGTTCATGTTAGAATGTTTATCAGCATGCCAGTAACACTACCATCTCAGTCAAGACAAGCCAGAAGGTCTGCAGACCCTGCCTAACGTCCCCTGGGGGTGCAGATTCTCCCTAGGCTGAGAACTGCCGGTCCAGAGCCACAGGCACAAACCAAGGACAACTTTTAAAAGCAGACTTTCCCTCTCTGTGGATGAATGCCCACACTGACCATGGACCTCAAAGTTAGCCACAGAGTAAAATAAAAGCAAGATTTTGTGTGTGTGTGTGCGAGTGTGAGTGTACGTGTGTGTATATGCAGTAATCTCCACTACTAATGCTAGGAAAAGTTGAACTGATATCCTATCCAAACGATACTGTTGATTAATATAGAAAAAAATACTGGAAGATTCCATTCTACTAAATCCACTACTCTGTTAAAACATTTGAATGTGTCTAGAACTCTACATTATCTCCATCGGTAACAGAAGTCTCCTATTCTCATCCTTGCTTTTATTTATGGTGAGAAACTTGCTTATATGATACAGGCACATGACTTTTCAAGATCTTGTGCTTTGGATGTGTCAAGGATGCCTGTGCTCCGGGGTTATTTGCCATGCAGCTGAGTGTGGCTGGGTGTTGATTTCCTCTGGTTCTGCAGGACACACCACTGCTGTCTGTGACTTTGTACACCTCCCAACACTTGACCTTGGCTGTTGCTTCAGGCTTGCTGATGAAGCAGTCTGCCTGCTAAAGTGGCTCCCTGCGGTCATCGGAATTTTGGCCTTCATTGTAGTATGACTCCAAAAGGCAGACAATTTGGGTATGACTCTTGTGGCAGATGAGTACCTCCTAGATTCACTGTCGATTAGACACTGAGTTAGATCAGAACCTTTCTGAAAGTTGATGATCTAAGAATTGGGAAAGGTACAAAGATCTTGTCTGCTGTGTAGGTATCTCCTGAAGCATTATCCTCTGGTTTACTCGTATGTCCTCCATTCCATGGCTTTCATCAAGTTAAAGATCCGTAAACAATGAAGCAGCTACAGGATGGTATACAGCAGAATGAAGCCAAACATCGGAGTGAGTGGGGAGCACGGAAACAGTGGGCTCCTGTCGATTGTAAATTGAATATGGAAAGTGCTTGAGGAGGCCGTGGGACATGGGTGAGGCTTTGAAGTTTGGGCAGATGAAAATGCTTGTGGGTGTTTAAACAGTGCAAACAAAATCTCAGAAATAGAAGCAGCTTGGGATTTTGCTGAGGGGTGAACTTGACTGAGATGGAAGACTTTAGTGAGAGGAGTGGGGGAGAAATTTGGACTAGTAGGATGGTGACCATTCTGGGACATTTATTTGGGGAGCTTTTGGGAATTTCTTGGAAACTGTTGTTTTGCAGCTGCAACAATAGCAGAATCACCAAAATCTGATACTATGGGCAGCAATCTACCTCTATTAATACTAAGGAAAGTGAACTGATTTACCAACTAAAGAATATTGTTCGCTAAGCCAGAAGAAACACTGCTCTCAAAACGAGCTTCGTTAAAGGGCACTACAAGGAAAATCTGTTTACTGAGAGGACAGGAAGGAAACCAAAATGTTCCTGGGAGGGTTTTGTGCTCTGAAAGTGAGCAGGGGACTTGTGCAAAGGCAAATACAATTCATGTCTTGTGAGTGGTGAGGATGAGAGATGAGTTAGCAATGTCCATTGCTTACGAACATCACAGGACATGGACTTTCCGTGGCTCAGAGCCTCTCACCATGATGCCAAGCATTCCATAATGTCTGGGTTAGAAATCCGCCACTTTCCTTGAGGTAGGACTTGACTATGGACTTTTACAAGCTATTGATCTTAAATTACCATAGGCTGATTTTATAGGTTCAAAGAATGTTAGCCAGGGTGCTTATAGAGTTTCAGATTATCTTAAATATATATAATTAGCTCTGAATGACTGTGAGTGAGGGTGAGCTACGATTTTTAAGTCCTTTTCTTTTTTAAATCTGATTGCTTTTCATCTGCTTTGAATTCTCCCACTTGAAAATTCAGGTTTATAAAATTCCAAAAGAGTCTGATAAAACTAAGTTCCAAATTAAAAAAGAAAACTTAAATGTTGTTTCCAAACTTTACCTCCAATAATGCTTTTAAGAAATGATCTGGCAGTAAATTGGCTGCAGAAGGTTATTTCTTCATACCCTGCCTTGTTCCAAGAGATAGCCCTTTTGTTCAGTGCTGGAGAAACTTCTCTGAGGTGTATATATCTATGTATTTTTTCACAATAGTTTTCTATTTAATGATCCCAACGTAAAGATGATTTGTTAGATTATAATGATCAAAAGCTAGAAAATTTTGAAGGCATGTAGAGGTGAAAAAGCATGTCCTTATCGTCCTTATCTAGTTTCCACTTTACAACGGTGAGAAGTTGAGGAAGACAGGAAGGTGGAATGTTGAGTAAAGTTTTATCTCTCTAACAACAGTGATGGTTTGGCAGTAAGGTCAGCCCCCTCATGGCCACTAACCTCAGGGATTACATGCCAGTGGACAGTGAAGATGACCTGGCGGGTTGTTATGTGAGGGTGGCTCTCTTCCTGGTGTTGTCGGGGACACTAGGAGAGTCATCGCCCCACACACATAAGCCTGTGTGGCAAAAAGAAGTCTGGAAGTGGGATCAGCCAACCGGACCGCACTGCCTCGCGGCGTGGCACTGGATGTGTTTTCACGTAGTTTCTCTGTGCCTCAGTTTTCTCTTCTCTGCATTGAGTTTGCTCATTTCAGAGGTATCTTCTCTACTCACGTTCCTAGTTCCACCTCCAAATCTGTGATCTGAAATTCCTTGAAAACTTCTGTTTTATTTTAAAGATGTATAAAATTTTATACTATTCTGTGTTGTCTGAATCTGAAAGTACCATTTTAGATGAACAATGAGTCCCGTGTCTGCTTGGTGACATGTGCTTCCCCGATGTTGTGGCCTCCACGCCCCCGTGAACCTGGAGGGATTTCACTCTCTGGAGAAGGGAATTAAACACCGTGGGGCTATCCCTGGTTTTATCTGTCAGGATAGGATGGGTTAAGAGTCCAAGATTTCAGGGGCTTAAAATAACAAAATCCTATTTCTTCCTCATGGTAAATTGCCCCCGCTGGTCAGCTGGAGAGCTCTGCTCTTTCTCACTCACTCAGGGCTTAGGTGGAGGGAGTCTCCACCTCTCACAGGCCACGATGGGCAAGGCGGACCCTGGAGATGTGGGGGATTATTCTCTGGCTCTCACATCACTCACATTTCAGTGGACAAAACAAGCCATGAGGCCAGGCCTAACTGCAAAGAGGAAGAGGAGGAGAAGGCTGTTCCAGAAAGCTCCAAAAGGTGGAGAGCCACAAAATGTGGTGAACACAGCTGATGACTAAACACATTAACCAAGATGAATTCAGAATGGAGAAGGCAGAGGTTCAAAGGGGACAGGGTTGTTTTAGAGGTGTCACTCGAAGGTGACCAGCTATCTTGGAGTCTCTTCACCTAGTGACCACACACAGCGATTTGTGTTTCCTTTTACTATTTGTGAAGGCTGATCTGCGTTTCCTTTTACTATTCACACACACTTTTCATGACATCTGAGGACTACATTACAATCACATTCTAGTCCTGCTTCCCTGAGATTACTTCCAGAGACTTCCTTGAGCAGAATTCTAGAGTTTTTAGGACTTTTTGGCTACCCGTGGTGGACAGTTTTCTGCTTGCCTTTCACCGCTGGTTAAGCAGAGCCATGTTTTGGAGTCCAGTTTTAAGTTAAAAACCTGCCTTATCTTTAAGTTTTTAGAGGATACCCTTTCCTTATCACCAAAACAAGAGGATACCCTTTTTTTTTTTTCCTTTGAGACAGAGTCTCAGTCTGTCACTCTGGGTAGAGAGTGTCATGGTATCATAGCCCACAGCAACCTCAAAATCTTGGGCTCAAACGATCCTCTTGCCTTACCCCCCGAGTAGCTGGGACTACTGTTGTGACAATGCCTGGCTAGTTTTTCTATTTTCAGAAGACGTGGTATGGTGTCTCACTCATGCTCAGGCTGGTCTTGAACTCCTGAGCTCAGGCGATCCACCTGCCTTGGACTCCCAGAGTGCTAGGATTACAGGTATGAGCCACCCCACCCCACTGATATCTTCCTTTTTTGACTCTGATGTCGTCAGGAAGGGGACAAGATAGCACTGCAGAAAAGAGGACCCTGAACACACCCATACATTCAGACGCTGGCTCCAGCCGGTCTCCCTGGGATCCTGTTCAGCTGCCCTGGGTCTCTCATCCTTCTGCTTGTGTCTTAGCTGGGTGCTGTGACAGTTTTTTACTCCTTCCTTCCCTTTGCAAAATGTCTGTTGGCCATTAGGGAGCATTTTCTGAGTGTATCTTTTGTTACATGGTGCCAGGCACTACAGAAAATCTGAGGTAAACTAAGCTATTTCTATTTTTTTATGTTTTTTTTAGGCTTCTGAGTTTTTAAAATAAAGTAATACCAAAAGAGCATCCTAGAAACCAATGCATTTGAAGTTGTTGGATGAAATAACTGCTTTTTAAAATTCTTGCCAGTATGTCTATGAGTCTAGGTATAGCCTTATTTGGAAATATTCTCAAAAATCTAAATATGGGGCCTGTTTTCAAAATGAGGCTTATGCCATACTTGTCCTCTTGGGTCCACCAGTCCACCATGCTGACTCTCCCTGTGAAAGGCCCTGGAAGGAATTATAAAGCATTCTTTTTACCCTTGAGACACTCCAGATCAATTTGGGGAGTCAGTATTAAAAATATAACATGTAGTCTAACACAGGTAAGTATATGGCAGAGTGCTAAGTTGGCAGGAGATACTACATGTATTTTTAAGAGCTGGGAAAATGGAGGGATCACGGTGGCTAGCAGAGTCACAGTGGTTTTGTGGAAGAGATGGGAGAGGATAATGGGATTTTAGGAACAAAATGACATTGACCTTCTATGATTTATATTTTATTTATTTATTTATTTATTTATTTATTTATTTATTTATTTTTATTTCATTTTTAAAAATTTCAGATTAATATGAGAATACAAGTGACTAGGTTACAATGTTTGCATTTGGGAGGTCACAACGTGAGTGACCTGGAGGTGGCCCACACTCCCTACATGATGCTCACAGGTGAGAGCACAACAATCCCCCCTCCTTCTCTTTCCCTACTTGAATTTCCCTCTTGTATGGGCCTGTATTAGTTCCTATGATTTGCATTTGAATAAAACTGGCTCAACTTTACCAGTTTTCATTTGTTAGTCCCGTTTCTGTCCTTAGCCCAGATCATAACTTCTCTGAATTCTATACTCTAATTTAAGCTCTGAGTTGCTTTCCCCTTGAAGTATGTTAATACGTGATTGACATTCACCAGGGAAGCAGCTTTGAGTGCAAGCAATGGACTCTGCTGCCTCTTCTCTTTGAGGCCAGGAGGGAGTTAATAACTTTCCTTCCAGGGCCCACAGAACCTGGAGGGGGCTGAGTGGCCTGGATGGCTGAGTAGATGCAGGCAAACCTTCTGGAGGGGCTTCTAAAGCTTTCCTGTCTTTGAAATGAGAATACCTCATGTGGCGCTGTCCTGAGAATGGAGAGGGCCAGACCTACCAAACACCCACACCCGCGCAGTCATGGGTTTGTGGGCACCCCCTTGGTGCCTCCCTTTTGGACAACAGAAGCCTGGGGAGCACACCCAAAGAGTCACTGAGTCTGCGAAAGCAGGGGGGCAGCTGCCATCCAGTGGGTCCCGTCCTGCTGCGGTGCTGAGTGGGAGTGCACTGAACTTTCTTCCCATCGGAGGGAATGCATCTATTTTTTTCCCTTTTAAAATCAAAGTTAGAATATTTGTTTGAAAATGAATTCTTAGACTCTGGTTTTAGTTAGAAATTTCCATAGGGAACAATAGAACTATAGTACATTTCTAATTTGAAACTTTGCATTGTTGATGAAGTTTTGAAAATAACAGAACGAGGCAACCCAAACATCTGTTGCTTTAATCCTTTTCTCCTTCAGCTTGCAGCTTACTGTGGCTCTGTCTCAGAAGGTGGGCACTGGCTCTGATCAGTATTTTGGGGAGTTCTGGAATGTACAAGAAAATATAGATAAGATTCTTGGCTTAAAATTTATAATACGCTGCAGATTGCACCGTGGGTTTCAGAAACAACAAAAAGTGGTGGTGGATTTTAAAGCAGTTTAGAAGAGCAGCCCAGCTTTTCGATGCAGGATATTTAAATTAATGTCAGTCACAACAGAAAGCTCAAGTTCAGAATTTGTGTCTCCCTCTGGTTACCACCCACCAGACTATTTGAAATGGAGATGACATTTTTCTGGGTGAAACGTGATGCTGTTTTGATGATTAAATATACTGGAACAAAGGTTCTTGTTAGCCATGTTGGGTGTGGTTTGGGAGAAATTTCAACCAACTTGGCCTTGACCAGCGGTGGCTGAGCAGTGTGGCTGTGGCTATCAGCAGTCTCTGGTGAGGAGGGCTGAGCCAGCTCCCAGCACTCACTGAGTTGGGGCATCAGACCTGAGTCCCTGAGAGTTGGTGGCTCCCTCTGCGTAGGTTCAAGAGAGCTGCAGCATCACAGCTTCTCTTTGTTTAGAGAAAGTATTGATGAAAGATTCCCCTCCTGGAATAATCGTATCCCACCATTATTATTATTATTATTTTTTCAGGCAGAGTCTCACTTTGTCTCCCTTGGTAGAGTGCCATGGTGTCATAACTCAGGGCAACCTCAAACTCTTGGGCTCAAGTGATTCTTTTGCCTCAGCCTCCCGGGTAACTGGGACTATAGGTTCCCACCACAACACTCAGCTATTTTTATTGGAGACAGGGTCTCACTCTTGGTCGGGCTGGTCTCGAACCCCTGAGCTCAGGCAATCCACCTGCTGCGGCCTCCCAGGTGAGCCACTGTGCCCACCTGCCATTGTTATTATTATCATTATCATTTTCTGGCAAAGACTTCTTAAAATGGATATGACGTTGAGAAGCTTCAATAGAACTCCATACTATTTAACCCAAGAAATTTCACAATATAACCTGCCAAGAAATTATCATCCTGCTCAAAATAGTAGAGGCCATCATCTCCCTCTTTTGAAGTATCCTGACCCATTTGTGCTGGGCAGGCTGTAGCTGGGCAGGACTGGGGCTGGGGCAGGGAGGAGAGCTAGTCCAGGTTGTAGAATCGTATGACCACCTGCAGTGAAGTTCTGGGCTGATCAAAGTGGGAATGCAAGATGACTAGGTAAGCAGGCTTCGTTTGGTTCTGACTGTATAGGAGAGGAAATAGATATCTTAGTGTTTGGGTCATATGGTGTATTGATCCCCTTTGTGTTGCTATAAAGAAATAGCTGAGGCTGGGTAGTTAATAAAGAAAAGAGGTTGTCTGCCTCACAGTTCTGCAGGCTGTACAGGAAGTAAGGCACCGGCCTCTGCTGGCTGCTGGGGAGGTCCTCCCACTGTTCTCATTCATGGCGAAGGCAAAGGGGAGCTGGCATTTGCAGAGGTCACCTGTGAGAGAGGAAGCAGTGAGTGGGGGTGCGGGGACGCCAGACTCTTTAACAACCAGCTTGTGTGGGAACTAAGAGCTGGAGGGAACTCACCCACGTCCCCTCACCGCAGGGCACTGACACACTCAGGAAAGATACACCCAGGCCTCTGACCCAAACACCTCCCATCAGCCCCACCTCTAACATGGGTCACCTCCTGGAATAATGGTATCCCATCGTTGTTATTATTATTATTAACATGAAGTTTGTAGGGGACAAACATCCAAACTCCAGCAGGTGGCTCTAGGGGACTCAGGGCAGAGGTGGTGAGGCAGGTGTTTTCGGCCCGTGTGCCCCTGCCGGATGCCTTTCTGTGCTGACCAGGTTCCCCTTCTCAGCACTGTGTCCCTGGGGAGACCTTTGGGTTCAGCACTCAGGTCTGCTTGCCTCCCTCTGCCGCACAGCAGGCCTTTTATTTCCACGAAAGCCATTTCATCTTTTCAGGGGGAGGGTTGGTCTCCCTGGTAGCAGCAATGGAGGGAATCTTGGTTTTGGGTTTTTTTTTTCTTGAATTCAATGAGATGCTGTTAATTCTACTTCAAAAGATGAACTCTTTTTTTACTTCTCTTACAGAATAATAAGCTTCCAAGAGGTGTGCATCCTGTCTCTAAGCCAGAACTCAAAACAAAATCTCTATTAGTTTGGAAATCTAGGTTCTGGCTTTTATAATGAACAAGATATTTTCATCTCTGCAGAAATTGCTGTTCAATGTTCTACCATGTTTAATTCTCTTCAACTGTACTCTTATGATGGCCGTAGCCACCTGCTAACTCCAGGTCTGCTAACTGGTCGGGCTGCCAGAGCATTGCTGTATCAGTACAATAACAGCATCCTTCCTCTCTAGAATCAAGGGGAAATGTTTCCCAGATGAGCAGCATTTCATATCTATATTGCTAATTGGTACCCTTTTTTCTCTTTGGCTGTTGAAATATAGGTTTGCCAGAGATTAAGAAGAAAAGTTAACGGCCAGTCTCTACTTTCTCTTACCATTGTTAATTACAGACAAAACAACCACACATTTAAGCAGCCTTCCAAGTCACTTTAGGAACATTTTAAAATAATCAATTTTACTTTAAAATGTTGACTTGAAAGGCTTAGGAAGAAACTCCAATTTTGCATTTGCTCTAAATCAGCGATGTAGGCTGTCTTTTCTGACCTTCTGTCTGCGTCCTCTCCCAAGAGCAGGTTCCTCTCTATCACTGCCCACCAGCGACACTGCCTATGCTCGCGAAGGGTACCCGTTAGGTCACCCTGTCCTCACCTCCAATTCCCATTATACTTAATTATATAATGTTTAACATCAATATGTTCAACATTCCTGTATATATAACTTGCTACAGAGGATAATTTCTAGTGTCCTTAGGTGGTTTGGTGTCTCTTTTCATCAATATGTTCTGTTTATCCTTAGAACTTCCTCTTGGCTTTGCTCTCCCAGATATATTCATACAAGGTTATACTTGCATAATATATGCATGCCCATATACAGAAAATTATACAATTATTAATATACATGGCACACCGTGCAATTTTGTTAAACCGATTAGGACACGTAAACACACACATGTGTTTGTGGGCTGGGAGTGGTTTGCTTTGCTGTATGTTAGAAACACTGAAAACACTGAAAAGAGTTTTCTTTTGTCCTTGAAGTTTTTATTGGGGAGCTTCAGAGATTTTCCTTTCTCAACAATTCCTTTTCAGAAAGTTTGAAGAAAATTTGCACAGCAATTTTGACTTACCTGTAGGTGGAAAGAAGGATAATTTTTACACTTTACAGCAATTTTGGATTTTTTACACGTGGATTATTTTCTAAGCTTTCAAAGCAAACATTTCAAAATTTTCTGTTCTTTATATTGAAATGCTTGAAAGTAATACTACAATATTTGCACCTTGCTTTTTATAATTATTACTATACACGCATATTGATATATTTCTATAACCAGTATTACTATGAATTTATAATTGTTTAACTAGTTGCTTAGTTTGTCACTGCATTTTAAAAAACTTTCTGCAGAAGTCTTTCTCTGTGTGTCTTATCCACAAAGAAAATATTCTTTTCCTCATGGCATCGCTGGAAAATCCATTTATTTGCTTTTAGCACTGAGAAAATTTTTTTTATTTTGTTTAAGTAGGCATTTATTTTGAGTTGAAAAATAAAACATATTTTTTTTCCTCCTAAAATCTACTTTAATATAACCTTCAAGTATGAGCTAGAAATGAGGCCCTGTGCCTGTCTCCCTCACTCTGTTCACTGTACCCAGAAAGGTTAGCATTTAGGCAGTGTTAGTCCTTTATGGAAGTGAAAGCATGTCCAGGAAATTTACACTAGCTGTGAAGCCCTATGATGGGGATTAAAAATTCTCTCCCTTTGAAAGTAGAATATCCTTCACCAACTGGTAAAAATTAGCCCTCTTTTTTTATTAGAAGAACTTCAGGGGCTCTGAAAACAAGGAGGAAAAGATTTTACACATTCTGAGAATACTGTGTTTAGGAGGTTTGGTAACAGAGGGGGTGAAAAAAGACAGTTTTAGGATTGTGAGGCTGGGCGGTAGCTGTCACAGTGGATCTCTGCAGACCTAGAGAGGCCTCCTATTTCTTGAAGATCTCAACCAACTATACGAAGGCACAAATTCAATAAAGACAGAATTTTAACTGATGAGGTCTTTCGGTACTACAAACTCAACACTGATTCCGTATTACCCCCAAACTGAATATTAAATATTATTTTAGAGTATAGTGCAGTGTTTTTCAACTTTTTTTTTTTTTTTTAATCTCACAGCATACTTGAACCTATAGTTAAACTTCTCAGGCCAACTTAAATTATGTTGATCCAAAAAAAGCGGGGGGGGGGGGGAAAGAAAACACCGTGCTTTGAACTTCTTTTGAAAGTAATTGAATTAATGATCTTTAAAAGTTTTCATGACACACCAGTTGAAAATCACTAACATAGTGAATAACAACATAGTAATCAGGCAAAATGTTCTTATTACATGAACCTCATGTCTCACCTCCCCTACTTCTCTGACAAGGATTTGCAACTTCAAACTTAAGATAAGCAATGGTATTGCATCCTCGCTGCCTTCCTGCGGGTACAGGTGCCCCCAGATTGGCTAAGATGGGTTAGCAAATGAGGGCTGCAGGCTATCTCTGGCCAACAACGTATTCGGTAAATAAAGTCTTGTTGGACACCACCACACATGGTTATTTAAGGCTTGTCTGAGGCTGCTCTTATGTTAAATAGCAGTGTCAAATAGTTGTGATGTTCAGTGCTTGATTTGCAAAGCTAAAAAGATTCTGGGCCATAGAGGAAGTTTTCTGACCCCTGACCTAAGACGTCAATTTTCTTCTCTTTTGCTTCCCTGATGGTATCATTGATAGTCCTATTTATTGTATATATATATTTTTATCTGTGCCTAATTCTTCTCGTTTTGATAGAAAAATTAAAAACAAAACAAAACAACTGAAGAAAAATTAAAAACAAAACAAAACAACCAATACCAGGGAGGAAAAACTCTCAATAACAACAAGGAAACACATCCTTATAAAATTTAAGATGTACTGATAGGAATCATGATATAGGCCCATTACAACAAGCTGACATTAGTGAAAAATTTTATTCTTGCCAGGAAGCATACAGAGAGAAGAATATTCAGAAGTCTTTGTTCTTTTTTCACTTTTGCCATTCTTTAACTCATGAGTCAGGATACTTTTTGGTAAAGGGTAAGATAGCACATACTTTAGGCTTTGTAGGCCATGTTTGTTTCATTTTTTATAAACCAGGAGTAGGCTGGATTTGGTGTGCAGGCCTGCAGTGTGACAGCCTGCTCCAACTCAGTGCTCTTGCTGAGACATGATCTACATGGGCTGGATTTTCAGGACACTGAAATCAAAATAACTTTCAAAACTGGAAGAGATATTTGCATGTTATGAATCTGACAAAGGGTTGATAACTAGAATCTACAGAGAACTCAAATTAATCAACAAGAAAAGAGCCAACAATCCCATCTATCACCAGGCAAGAGACATGAACAGAACCTTCTTGGAAGAAGACAGATGAATGGCTGAAAAACACGTGAAAAAATGCTCATTGTCCCTAATCATCAGAGAAATACAAATTAAAACCACCCTGAAATACCCTAATCCTAGTGAGAATGGCCCACATCCCAAAGTCTCAAAGCTGCAGATGCTGGTGTGGATGTGGAGAGAGGGGAACACTTTCACACTGTTGCAAACCAACACATCCTCTTTGGAAAGTAGTATAGAGACTCCTCAAAGAACTCATATTAGGCCTCCCATTTGATCCCACAATTACATTACTTGGCCTCTACCCAGAAGAAAAATATCACTTTATCATAAGGACATCTGCTCTAGATTGTTTACTGTAGCTCAACTTACAATTGCCAAGATGTGGGAATAACCTAAGTGCCCATCAACCCAGGGACAGATTAATAAGCTGTGGTATATGTATACCGTGGAATACTATTAACCATAAAAAGATGGAGACATTCTTCTTAGTAATATATCACAAGAATAGAGAAGCAAGTATCCAATGTATTCAATACTCATGTGAAGCTAGTAGACCATCTAATACACAACTGCAATTCAATTCAAGTTGGGGGGAGGGGGGAAGAGGGGAGGGAGGGGATCGGTGAGCTCCCACCTAATGGCTACAAGATAAGGGTATGTGGCACACCTCCTGGGTGTGGGACACAGCTACAACAGGGACTTTACCTAACAAATGCAAACATTGTAACCTAATCATTTATACCCTCATACTAATTTGAAATTAGAAAAGTAATAAAAATAGCTTCTACTTTTAATTTTTTTTACATCGTTATGTAAATCAAACCCAATGTCTACAAAATCCACTACATTTTCCATGGATAATTTTCTTACTATGTAGAAAATAAAGTCAGAACAATACAGGGGAAGTGTCACGTGATGAGAAACTCAGCTATGACATTTCTTTCTTTTTTTCGAGACAGAGCTGTCACCCTGGATAGAGTGCAATGGCATCACAGCTCACAGCAACCTCCAATTCCTGGGCTCAAGCGAGTCTTTTGCCTCCACCTCCCAAGTAGCTGGGACTACAGGTGCCCGCGACAACGCCCGGCCATTTTTTTTTTTTTTGGTTGCAGCCATCATTGTTGTTTGGCAGGCCTGGGATGGATTCGAACCCACCAGCTCAGGTGTACGTGGCTGGCAGCTTAGCCCGTTGAGCCATAGGCGCCGAGCCTATGACATTTCTTGATAACGCTGTGTAGTAAATGACTTCCAAATACAGAAGAGTAAAACAATTGCTAATTTTACTCTCAGTTCTGCAAGTCAGAAATTCAGGAAGGGCGTGGCTGGAGGGCATGGGTGAAAGGGTGTGGGTGAAACCTGGAGTTTTTCATTCAGGTGTAGTTTGAAGTCAGCCAGGGCTGTGGCTACCTGAAGGCTGGACTGGGATGGACACCCACAGTGGCTGGCAGTGAGTGCTGGCTGTCAGCTTAGAGCTCACCTGGGACTGTTGACTGGCTGCATGTGGTCACCTTACCAAGGAGATCTCAGGGGAGTCAGATTTCTCGCATGGTGCTTGATTTACCCCTGAGTGGGCATCCTGACAGAAGGAGGTGAAAGCTACGTGACCCGGTCTGACCCAGCCCAGAGAGCCTGTACTTCAGGAGTCAAGAGCTTGCTCAGATTCAAATGCAGAAGAGGCAGGCTCTACCTCCCAATGTCAAAGACTGTCAAGGAATTTGGGCCCATGTTTTAAAATCACCACACCAAGCTCTGAGGATTTTTAACTTTATAACTCCAATATGAATTTCATAGAATTTTAAAATGCAATATTGTATAATTATACAGCTATTGTATAATTACCCAATGTTATTGAGGGCAAGACATCATAATTAACATTTCAGTTCTCAAACGAAAGTGATACAAAGAGCAAATTAGATTGATTTTTCCAAGAAAATAAAATAGTTGTAAGGTTTTAAAAAGATTTGCAACAATGTTTTTGTCTTTCCAGGGTCACCTATTTATCCCATATGACAGAATCACATGCATTTCGACTAATTGGGTATAAATCAGATCTAAGTTAGTGAGAAATTTGAATTATGGAATATATTAAGAAAAATGAAGTCATTAGTTTTACGTAACTAAAATAGGCTATGAAAGGCATCACTAAGCAGAAGAAACCAACCATTTAATATATTCTTATTGAGAATTTACAATATGCCAAGCACTGTTTTCCATGTTGTGGAGGATACAACAGTGAATAGAAGGGATAAAAATCCTTCCTTTTATAGAGATTAATCTGTTGATAACATATTATAATTCCTATTTTGAGAAGCACTTATAAAGAAGAATAAAGCAGGGCAAGGGGGATAAGGAGTGCCTGGGAGATAAAGGATGACGTGTGATTTTAATAACTCAGGGAGGGTGGCATTTGAACTGAGAATGCACAGAGAAGCCATGTGGCTTCTGGGAGAAGTGCATTTCAGGTGGGCACCGAGCTTGAGTGAAATGTTTGAAGGAGGGATAGGAAGCCCATGTGAGTATGGTGGAAGGATCAACCAGGAGAGGGGGAAGAGCCAAGGTTAGAAAAGTGGTGGTGGTGCAGACAGCGCGAGAGAGCTCGTGTGGGTCTTGTTGACCAGGGGAAGGAGTCTGGATTTTATTGAGTAAAGTAGAATGTCATCAGAGAGTTTCCAGCAGAGGGGTAACAAACAAGTAGATTTAAATTAAAAAAAGAAAACAACCCTCTGGTCTCTGTATAAACAATAGCCCATATTGGGGGCGGGAGGAAGATAGGGAAGCATGGAGAGAGGGAGACCAGATAGGAGGCTTTGGATAATTTTAGACAAAAGATGTTTGTGGATTGTAGAGTGTTAGCAGTAGGGATGATTAGAAAAGAGGTGAGAGACTGTACCCATTTCATAGTTGAGAAAATAGAGGCTTAGAGAGCTTAACCAACTCATCTGGATGTGGTGGACTGAGTTCAAATCTAGATATGGTTTCAGAGATCAACTTTGGTTATGTGGATTTTCCCACATTTAAACTCAATAAAGCCCAATAGACAATATTTTACTGTAATTTCAGTGAGTTACACTGAATTTCAATTGGGTTACATTAAAAGTGGTCAACCATGGCCCTGTTTTTTAGACATGTCTATGATCATACCTCTTCGTTGTCACCCTGTAGAATCCTTTCAAATTCAGTAAATTGAATGAAATTTAAATCATATCACCATTTTGTCATATGATTTCTGTGGAACAATGAGAAAAATCACAGCAGATATAAAACCTGCAGCTGCATACAAATATTCTGCAAAATCCCAATGGAAAAGGTCAGCCCGAGAAAGTTTGCTGTTGTCAGTTTGGGGCATTGATAAATGATATATCAGAGACTTTTTTTTCCAGGTTTAGTAAGGATGGAAGGGCGTACTGACGGTTATGCTGGGAGTCATTTGGAAGCAAATCTAGGGAGTGTGAGACTCTACCAGGAGGTGGGCGCTACTGCAACCATGCACTGGTGCTGCAGGCAGCCTGGATGTTCTGATTTGATTAGCTCTTTCTTCCTTTAGATAAGGGGTGAGAGGGGGAACCATTCTATTCTTGCTGCAGTACTTAAACAATGTTTATTGAAGAAGAAATTGACTCCTCTATCATCATGTTCACAGAATCGTTTTATATTTTCTTCACCATGTTTACCTTCTCTGTGAGCTCTCTGAGTTACTGACAAGGTGATTTACTTGTGGCTCTCAAGCCTCTCTATTCCTTGATTTATAGGTTACATCGTGCCTTTTTCTCCTCCATACAATCAAGATCTTCAAACTAAGCATCTTTCAAAGTAGTGACAAGTGAAATACAGCTGGAGGATCAGTAACTCCCTGGTAAGAGGCTTTGCTTCCTTCACCGCCGGCTGCCAGGGGGTGGTGATCCGTGTCAGTCACTGAAATGACACCTTGGCAAGACTGCGGTCTGCTCCTGGGGTTCTTGTGTGTCACAGCATTTTTAGAGTCATGAGGTTTTCATGTATTCCTAGCACCTCACACAGTGCCTGGAACGTAGTAGGTACCCAACAAACATTTAATGATATGAACTGTAAAATTACATTTTGAAAGTTGTGCTAACACATGGTACGTAGATTTATTGCAGATTGGGGCAATGCAAGAATTTCTTGTGAATCCGGGATAAAGTTAATTAATAGTAGAATAAATCACCCTCCAAGCAGGCAGAGTCTTTTAGTAAGCAATGAATTGATATAAACTTATGTTTTTAAAGCCATCAAAGTAAGAAGAGGTTAAGACTAACATTTACTTATTAAGATAATTTCCTAATCATTCTTATAAGAACTTAATGAGTGACAAACTGACTCTGGATATAAATTTATGATTTCCCAAAATAACATTTGATTGGTTTGAGTGATGTCTTACATCAAGTAATCATAGTTAATTTTTGCTTCTGGAGAGATTTGACTTTACCAGTCTATCATGTCATCAGATGTATTTCAAGAATGATTTCTTTGTCTGTTGATGGAGAGTTAAAGATTTCCTATGGAGATTCTTGAATCTATAACTTTTATTTTATTAGGGCAGATGGGCCAAGTTCAGAATAGTGGGAAAAGCCTGCATCTGCATTCAAGATATACTGCAAACACTTATAGAATGATTATACATTTAAAAATATGTTTAGTCATATAAATCATGGGCAAAATTAAGATTTTCCCCATATGTTTAGAGTTTACAATGGCACAAGAACCAATAGGTCACTTACTTTTAAGTTCAGATAAAGGTCAAAACATGCTGCAACCTCAATTCTATTGTAAATATCAGCAGTTACAGTGAAAAAAATAGGAGTTATAAATTAAATACATTGCTAAGACAAATGTGAAAATTATTAAAATATGTTTTATACCTCTTAAACAGTCACTTTCTATAATTAAGACTCATGTTTAACTGCAATTCACACAATAAGCCAGGTCTAAAAGAAATTTCACAGAATTAAAAAAAAAGGATGTGTATGATAGAAAGACTAAAATTGTTAGTTTTTATTTTCAGATTCTTTTCTGAAGGATGAACCTTGAAAGATTACATTTCTCTTTCTTTGGGTAATAAACCAATCACCTTAACAAACAATGGAAGCCCCAGCAACATCAAAACAATCACATACGGCATGAGGAATAAGCAGCTCAGGTAACATACAGGAACGGAGAGCTCAGCCTCTGTGAAGTACAGAATGTTCCCTGTATTATTCTAGCACTTGCTCCAGGGCTGACACAAGGGGTCTGGGTCTGGCTGTCCGTGGACTCAGATTCCTGCTTTTCTCCTGGACCAGGAACACTGCAGTTTTTTCTGAGTCTCTGGAACAGCAGTGGGTGTTTATTCTCTGGAACAGCCGTGGTGTTTATTCTAGCTATGGTTCCCTAACTTTTTCTTGCCTTTGTGATCTGGTGGTTATGCCAGTGCACTGGTTCTCACTCTGGCTGTACATGGGAAGCACCTGAGTGCATATCCTGGGTCCCCTCCAGAGATTCTGATTTAATTGGCCCCAGGGGATGGCTCGGGATTTGGCAGGTTTGGAAATCTCCCAAGGTATTTCTATCTTTCTTTTTTTTTTTTTTTAGATTAATATATTAGTACATATGATTAGGATACATTGTTTGTTAGGTAAAGTCTGAGTTGTATTTGAGCCTTTCTTTCATGCCTTATCCCCCTGTATTGTACCCAGGAAAAAACTCTTAGCAATATCAGCCTGGGGAAATATTTTATGAGGACCCCATTGGTAATTGCAGCAACAACAAAAATAAATATATGGGACTTGATCAGCACACCTACAGTGCATCTTAGAAGGGTACAGGTGAAACTTACTAAATGCAGAATATAAATGTCTGAACACAATAACTAAGAAAATGCCATGAAGGTTAACCAGTTTGACGAAAATATTTCAAATTGTATATAAAACCAGCACATTGTACCCCATGATTGCATTAATGTACACAGCTATGATTTAATAAATATAAATAAATAAAAAGCTTCTGCATAGCTAAGGACACAAAAATTAAAGTAAATAGGCAGCCTTCAGAATGGGAGAAGATATTTGTATGTTATGAATCTGACAAAAGGCTAATAACCAGAATGTACAAAGAACTCAAACAAATCAATAAGAAAAGAGCAAACAACCCCATTTGTCATTGGGCAAGAGACATGAACAGAACTTTTTCCCAAGAAAACAGATGGATGGCCAACAAACACATGAAAAAAGGCTCATCATCCCTAATCATCAGAGATGCAAATCAAAACCACCTTGAGATGTCACTCCCTAGGTATTTCTAAAGTGCAACTTCAGTGGAGAACTTCTGGCCTACTAAAGTATGTAAGAAGGAAGAAGTTACAACCTGTGAAGTTCTGTCTTTGCTCTCTCCTTTCCTGCAAGTTCCTTAAAGAGTCTCAGAAAACTCAGTGAATCCAGTCTTAGATGAAGCCATTGATTGTGACTCATGGTTCCTGACTCTTTCTCAAATTGCCTTCTGGGTTCTGTTTGCTTATAATCTTGCCTGGGAAGGAAATGCAGAAGAGAGGTCAGAGAAAAACTAGAAATCCTAGCAAGATGGTGCCTAACTGTAGATTGGCACTTGGCATCTTACTGTCAGACACCGTGGAAAGTGTTCAGTAGAAAACTGGGCAGAATGGAAGGGTAACGGATTGGCATATCAAAATGCATATTCAAAAGTTAATCAAAGCAAACACTTAATTTTAATCATGGTATCACAGTAAACAAGCATTAGTGTGGGATTTGAAAAGTCTCAGATTCCCGTCCTGGCTCTGCCATCTCTGGGTGTGTGATTTATGAGATTCAGCTACCTTCTCCGAGTGTTGGTTTCCTTATCCATAACATAGAAACAATATCTGTTGTTCTTCCCTTCTGTGGTTTTGTGAGGATTAAATTAAATATCAAACTGAAATAACATTTAGTATTGTATGTGATATACAAATATTGTCATCACTATGGGTTGAACTGCTTTAATATGTATTTATGTGAACATGTTTGTGGTTAACTTTTTCAATGAAGGAACAATTCTGGGAGAACAATGATTATAAAAATGTAATTAAATCAATGTGTCATAGTCTTCAACTAATCTGCTTGGGTGGCAAGTTTATATGAAATGAAGAATGCATCTTCTGTAAATTTAAAGTTTTAGCATTACACAGGATATAATTGGTTACTAGTTTTGAAAACAAAGTTTCATATCATTTTCTCATCATTTTTACTTATATTGAAGGGTTTTGTTCCAATGTCCTTTGTGCCCATAGTAGCCATTAAAGGAAAAAAAATAGAATAAATTGTAGGAATAGAAACACTTGTGATTCTGTAAGTTGTGGAAGAAGGCTTAGATCTGTTTTGAGTTGTGGTAATTCAGCGAGTTTGGGCTACTATTGCAAATCACTGTAGATCATGAGCATTGATTTACCACAGCCTTGAAGGCCAGGAGCCCAAGGCAAGGGGGCCGCCATGCCTGGGCTCTCAGGGCCCACCTGCAGGTGCAAACAGCTGACGTTCATTCGCACCCTGACACAGCAGGAGGCAAGCAAGCTGGTTCTCAGTGTACTTATAGATGCACTGACCACATTCATGAGGGCTCCACCCTCAGGATCTAATTGCCTCCCAAAGACCCCAGGTCCAGATACCACCACATTGGCAATTTTTGCAGAATATAAATATTCAGTCCTTGGCACATGGTGGTAGCTAATGACCATACCCCCACTTGCTGGTCAGTGCTGTGTGCCAGGTCCCATGCTAAGTGTTTCAGATACCAGATGCTTCATTTCATTTAAGCCCCCAAATTTCTGCGTAAATTAGGTTCTATTATTATATCATTTTTTTTTCTGAAAACAAACGCTGAGGGACAGAGGGGTTGTCAATTTCCCTTTAAACCTGACTCAGACCCTTTGCTTTCAACCACTGGACTCAGCTGTCTTCCAGTCCAGTTCCTCACATGCTACCTGCAGGGTGGAGTGTCCGAGCAGAGACAGCTGCACAAGTGACAATGACCGTGTGCTCTTCTAAATGCTTGGCTTATACACGGTCATCTCAGTCTCAAAATAGTTCAATGAGCTGGAGAGCTGGGTTATGTTAACACCTCCATTTTACAGATAAGGATCTTGGAGATAAACAACTTGCCCAAGTTCATGCAAGTTAATCACTGCAAGGTAGATTGAAATCACATTGTTCTGATGGCAGAGCTCATCTCATACATTACACTTCGTTTTTCCACAAGAAAGCTACATGTACAGGGTGTCATAAAACTTTTGATTTGAACTACTGTGGGCATCAACTGTCATCCAGGTAGAATGCTAGGAGCATGGGAATCACATTGGATTAATGAATTAAAGGACACAGCTGGGGCTCTTGTTCACCACTGCTCAGAGTCCCAAGGACTGATCCTGTGATCTGTGGAAACTGTGCTAGTTGTTTAGGAATAATAGGTAAGTTTAATTACCCTCTAAATGCTGAGTAAAAAAACCAAAAAACCGCAAGCATAACAGCTTTGAATAAAGAGATTTAAATTGTTTGCTTTGCCCTAGAAAGGTCAGCATTGGTCAGTGGTTCACAATCACAAATTTGTGTTGGTCTCAAATAGCAAAGTGGGTTTCTAATCCTGCTGGAGGACACGGAAGTTCTGGTTACAAACTTGAACAGCTTCTACCTCATTATATAAAAAAGATAAATATTGAAATATCGTAATCCAAATATCTACAAATCCTAAGAATGATGATGCAGGGCAACAGAAATTTGAAGGGTTTACTAGAACTCTAAGTTGTAGCAATCCAGCACACCACACCACATCACCTGTTCCAAGGACATAAGGGGCCTGACTGAGTTATCGGTCAGAGAAACTGGCCTCTTTCAACCTCACAGTCCAGTTAACTCCCAGGCGCAGACGTGCCCTAGCATTCTGGCACTCAGCATGAGCTCACCTGTGCTGCCAGTTTATCTCTGACACGCAGATCTAGTTGCCATCTTGACTGAACTTTTCCCTCATTCTTGGATTTAGTTGTCTGTCTTCTAGCCCTGGCCCTTTACTGTTGACATCCTTCCCCGGGGCAGAACCCTGGTTTGGTAATCTCCCAGGACTGTAGTCCCTTTTCTCACATAACTCTGATGTGTTCCAAAACTCCAAGCTGGTGACTGGGTATTTTCTGTCTATTTTTCTGTACAGACTCATGACCATTTTCAGCTTCTGGACATTGGCAGCCGCCTGCATGAAGGGCTTCTTGGACTGTAGTGGTTCTTAAACCTCAACAGTCATCAGAATCACGTGGCCCACTTTTACAATTCAGAACTCTGGGCTCCACCCCAAGAGATTCTAATCCAGTCAGGCTGCCTTGGAGCCTAGGAATGTGCAGATTAGCTGTTCCCCTGGGGGCGACTGTGCAGGTGGGTAGAGGGGCCGTTCCCATGTGGAGAAACACCACTCCAGGACACACGGTGTTCAGCTGACATCAGCCTCCTGTTCTAGCAGATGGGTCATTCTTCCCTCAGGTATCATCACTGTCCTACTCCAGTGGTCCTTCTGGTCATATTAGATGTCACCTCCTCCACGATGCCTTCTGTGTCCTCCCAAGACCGTTAGATGCCTCTTCTATGTGAAGCTGCCATGTGGTCCTTATCCCATTGTGTTTCTCTGTTCACCGTTTTACATACCTTGACCTCTTGGGGGAGGCCTATGTCTTGCTCACCTCTGAATCCTTACAGCCTAGCATAGTACCAGGCATGGAGAAGGAGGTCACTAAATACTTACTAAATGGGTCGTGTCTAAATGCTTTTTTGGGTGGTGGTTGGGTCCTAGCAACCTTTTCAGCTGAGTCCACTGGGCTGCTTGAAGGTTCCAACATAGATGGCTTAAGGATGCTGGTCCAGCTGTGTGTGTGGGATGGGAAGGAGCTGAATAGTTAAGGACGCAGTCAAGGCCAGCATGGCCTGTTGATTGTCAAACTGTGGCAGGACTTCTGCCACTGGGTGTCAAGTAAGGATTTGCCTCAGGCAAAGGTAAAAAACCAAGCCCATGTATTTATTTCTTAGAATTTAGAATGTTCCATTCTGAACACTGGGCATTTCAACCATTGGGCACAGTGAGAAGTCCTCATTTTGATTCTGGAATGGATCTAGTATTTTGAGATGGTTGATGATAAATTTCAGAAAGCAGCCATTTCTTTATTTAAAAAGGCTCTTCTAACTATAGTAGTTCTCTTATTCCATGTCCATGAAAACCATACATTTTAGAGTCACTGAATGGTAGTCCTGGGATGGAATCATGGGATAGATCCCCACAGATGAGGAAAGTTGAGTCAAATACTTAATTGAGTACACACAGTGTTCAAGAAAACAAAACAAAAATAATTCCCTGAGGTCATCATGTGCTTATGTTCACATCTGTCTTAGTTTTATGTTTCAACTAGAGCCCTGATCGTGTGTTCTCCATGAGAATCCCTGCTCTTCCAGAAAATTCTATGCTGCAGTGGAATGATGGACACAGAGTTAAGTATTGCCTGATTTGGTCCTGCTCTGCAACTGCATTATTTCACTCTCCACTGGGTTTATAAGATTTTTTTTCTATATGGTATTTTTTTTTTCTCAAGGTCTTGTATTATTTTAATAGTTGGCCTATTGAATGTGTATACTTCAGGGCTAATTATGTTATTACTTATTTAAGACACATATCTGGAATTGGCAATAAGGGAACATTTAAGTGGTGCTTAAGAAGGAAATGGAGAGCAGTTGAGAATGGCCATACTTAGGCAGTTAGATGTTTTTTGGCTTATGTTTCATGAGCATAGATTTTATGTTTTTGTATATCTCCCAAAATATAATTAAACCATTGCCAACTGCTGATGATTTTCTCTAATGGAAGAGAGCTGAGGTTTGGGTAATAATAAAAATGAAGGATAGTCCAAAAATTATTAATATTTGACATTTGAGTGGATTTTTGCTCTTTTTTCTAGCAAAACTTTTCTGAGCATCTGTTGTGTGTCGGGCACTGTGCTGGGCACTGAAGATGTTTATATTCATCTGAACATGCAGACTGTTGAAAATTTTATCCTAAATAAAATGTTAGAGGTATAATTCTAAAGATTAGAGGAGCCATTGAATTTTTTCATCCTATATTTTTCTCCTCCCAGAAGTCTACTCTTGCTCTTTGTGGAAACTTGCTTGTTCTTTTTTTCAGTTTTATGTAAGATGTGTTTTCTCTGAGACGGTTGCTAGAGGAACCTTTCTGGATTAGATGGTACCCTCATATAAAAATTGTATAGAAGGACTTGGGATGTTGACAGGGTCGTCATTTATTATAGATATTACATATTAGTTGCTGATGAAATCTGTGGTATAAACCTAAACAACAATTCAGACAGAATAAGAGTTCTCAACTCACTAGGAGGCAAATTCTGCTTTTGTAAAAGCCATCTTGTCTAGCCAGATGATTAAGATGTAACTATATACCATTAAGGAGAAAGCTCACTAAGTGTGGAAAAAGATTTAATGATGCTGAATTAGTTAGTGTACACTTAGAGTAAGGATGAAGTCACATACAAACCCATAAGTGGTAATGGGTAATTTCCTTTTGGCTCTTAAAAAACTAGTATTTCTAAATGTTTACAGTAAGGATACAGATATATTTCTAACACCTTAAATCATTTCAGAACCAATTCTGAATTGGTCGGTCTTCTTGAAGATGGAAGCACGAAGCATCAGATATCTATCCAATTCCTAAAATCTAAAAGGAAAGGAAAAGGTAAAGGATCTATATACTGATGAAGGTTGAAGGGTGGTAGAACCTAGCCAGTCTTAATTGAAAGGGATATACCCACGGGCACACACACATTTAAGCTTCATTCCAATCTATCCAGTTCACCTTTTTAACTAGATGACTTGATGATTAGGAATAGCCCACAGTGGTCTAATGTCACTTAGGGAACATTTGCCTGACCTTCCTGTTTATTGTATTATTGTCGTCATTATGTAAGTACTAAGACATGATTTTCATAAGGCGTCTGTCAAATATGACTAGAAGATGACAGGTAGGGCACACAAAGTCATTTCTCTGATTGACTCCGTTACTCAGCATCTAGGCAAAGACGTGGGTGTTTAGAAAGAGGAGCAAGTTTGGATGTGGGCTGGGGGGTGATGGCTAATGGGAAACTTCTGTATGTGGAGGCGAGTGAGGGTGTTTGGGAGACAGAACAGACAGGAGGGCTCCTCCACTCTGTGAGTCTGTCTTCATGGAGCCAGGGGCTTGGGGCCAGCCCTGGGTGCTGTCACTGCATTCCCCCCTCTCTTATCAGGTGGAGCATTTAAAATTGCAGAGCTAATAATTCCACCTGCCTTATGTGGCCGCTTTGAAGATTAATGGTTTAATGCTTAAGAAGTGCTGGTGATGAAAGTTTCAATGTAAATGTTTGTGTCTTCTGCCAAGAAGCATCTTCTGTCAGAGCTGGTGTTTTTAAACACCTAGTGTTCTTGATGCCTTTGTCCTATCATTAAAACATTGGCATCTCATTCTCTTTGATGTTTTTTTTCCTCCACATTTTCCTGGGACATTCTGCATAGGGATGAGCCAGGTCAAGTTGGGTCAGTCATTTCAGATAGAGGGCAAGTCAGAGGACAGTGTCCAGTCCAGGAGCCACTGGTGGGCGAGATCCCAGACTGATGCTCAAGACCCAGCAAAGCAAACCCAGACGTGTACATGCAACACATTTGTAGATCTAGAAAGAACCTAAATTAATCTTTGCATACATTTGAATGTGTTGTAATCTTGACAAATATAAAACAATCATGCATGGCGTGGAGTCGGTTTTGTTTTAAAAGATGTACTAGAGCTGGGAGAGGGAAACGTAGAGTTCTTAGGGCCTCTGAGGGTCACAGTCCTGCTGAACCTGGAGAAATCACAGCTGCGGGTCACTGTGTGGCTCTGCTTGTGGCTCTAGGAGGAGGTAAGTGACTTTAAGTGGGGGACACTTCCCAAGTGTACTCTCCAGTTTTGTTCTTGCTTTTTATTCCCCAGGCCAGAGGCCTGTGCTTTATCCGTGACTGGGTGCAAACTGCACTGGATCACCCACTTGCATTTCCTTCCTTTGTGTCCTGCAGCCCGGCCTGATGGGAGAGCCCCGATGTGACTGGGGACTGTAAGTGGAGCAGGAACCCAGCAGCGAGAGTCTGACAGAGGAAACACCTGGACCATCTTCTCAGTGTCTCTGTTTCTACAAAGCCAGGAGGTAAAGGTGAAATATTGAAAGTGGAAGAAATAGGACTTCTAGAAAAAAATAGTTCCAAGTCAGCAGATCTGTTTCTTTTCTCCTCAAGGTCGGCCTATGGCACCCCTGTGTTTCTCCCCCCAGAAGAGCAGCAGAGTCGCATTTCTGTCAAGGTGAACCACATATAAAACAGTGGGTCCCAGAAGATTATGATGGAACTCAGAAATTCCTACTGCCCAGTGATGCCATAGACGTCATAACATCATGGCTGAACACGCCATCTTTTCTATGCTTAGGTGTGTTTAGATATACGCACACTGTGTGTTACATCTGCCGACAGTCCTCGGCACAGTAGCGTGCTGTACAAGTTTGTAGCCAGGAGTGATAGGCTGTCTCACACAGCCCGGGGTGTAGCAGGCCGCACCGTTTGGTTTGTGTGCGTCCACTCCACACTGTTTGCACAACAACAAGATTGCTTGATGTTGCAGCTCTCAGAATGTGTCCCCATTTTTATGGGGCACGTGGTGACTATATTGGACTTGGCATTTTAGAATGAATGCAAATAGAAGACCTTGAAATAATATACCAGAAAAATTTTCAGGAAGAAATTTCCATAATTCTTTGCTTTTGTGGGATGCTAGACAATAAATGTGTTTAAATGTATGAGTAATAATGTACACAAATCCTAAGACCTTGGGTTTCAGAATGGGATAAAGAACTTTGCAGAGAATGAGGGAAGATAGAGGAGGAAGTTAGACATGGTAACGACCTTCTAATACAGGGGTTCTTCTTGAGAAGGAAAAGTGGATCTTTAACTCTTGCAGGAAACAAGCCAGAAGCCCGGAACCACCTTTCCTTTTGTTCTCGCCAGTCTGCAAAAATCTGTGCTTGCCCACAGAAAGAGACTTGAAAACACTTGTGCCTATAAACACTGGCTCACCAACTGTACTAAGTCTCTGCCCAGCTATTTTGGGGAAGCTAGAGGAAAAATAGCAGACTGCATAGGAGGAAGTTTGGGGGCCCGCCAAGGCCATGACGTACAGTTTTCCAGGCAAAGGTTATGGCTGAATAAGAGGTGGGTCTGAGTCAGGCTCCAAGGCAAGGCCTCCTCTTGTAGAATTCCTCAGCTTGTCTCATGGCAGAAGAGGCAGGAGGTCACAGAGACCCCCCACTGCACCGAGGTAATCCCGTGGTCATCCAGCCGGATCTCTGCCTTGTCACCAAACCTGGAAGGAGCTGTTGGTGGAGGTGTTCTCTGCATGGTTTTCTTTTTATTTTGCCATTTGGCCATCAAACAACTGCCCTTTTTAATGAAGTCAAAGATTCCCAATGGAGAAATAATTAAAACCACTGGTATTTTTCTAAAGCTATTTGATGTTCCAGCAGCCCCAGTGAGTGGCCGCACGGCAGTATTATTCACACTACCGTTAGCAAGGAAAATAAAGAAACTTGGAAAAAGAGTATTTTTCTTGTGTTAGGTTCTTTTTAGTTTTTGGATCTAATAGCTGGGCGAGTGATTTATTTTTCTTTTATCAGATGTGGATGGAATTGGTAGCAGAGTCATCTTCTGGATATTGAATAAAATAACTCAGAGAAAAAGGTCACCCAATTTCAAACCCACATGTAAATAAACCAGGGAACTCTTTACCCTTTCTTCTTGTTTCTCGTGGGAAGGATCCAGATCACATCTGTCAAAATCTCTATGCTTTTCAGAAAAACTGTTTTCTGGTGTAAATGGCCAGGTGAATTAATACATTGTACAAGTGATTTAAATAATGAATAAGTTTTAACTATAAGGGTTTTTAAAATAGTGACTAAGATTTAAATATAAGGTTTTTATTATAGTGAAAAAGGTTTAAATATAAGGGTTTTTTTTTTTTTAAAGAAATATGTTTCGTTTTCTTCAGGATACCAAACCTGAGCAAGTTAGAAATGTTCAGTAATGATGTGAATGCTCAATGTGAATCATACTACTAACGCTTTAAAGTGTTAAATTTTCATATAAATAAGAGCCATATTTTAAGAATCAATTGTATTAGTCAGTTCATACTGTCAAACAAATGCCAAGGATTTGGTGGCTTAAACAATGGGAATTTATTTCTTTCAGTCTGGGGCAATGTGCCAGGTGATTTGGTTCCTTGGGAGGGCTCACGGCTGAGCTTGCAGATGGCCGCCTTCTCTCTTCAGATTGCAAACAGTGTCCAGTATGCCTGATGGCAAGATTTTACCTTTTTTTTTTTTTGGAGGCAGAATCTTACTCCATCCCCCTGAGTAGAGTGCTGTGGCATCAGCAAAGCTCACAAGAACCTCAAACCTTTGGACTCAAGAGATCCTTTTGCCTCAGGTTCCTGAGTAGCTGGGACTACAGACACTTGCCACCATGCCCAGCTAGTTTCCTTTTTATTTGTAGTAGATACAGGTTGGTCTCAGGCTGGTCTCAAATTACTATTACTATTACTATTACTAGGCTGGTCTCAAATTCATGAGCTCAAGCAATCTTGGCCTCCCAGAGTGCTAGGATCACAGGCATGAGCCACTATGGTCAACTAATTTTAACTTTTCGAGTCTTGTTATGACTGAGGCTCAGTAAAGGCTTCATTCTCAGTAAGAGAATGAAGATTTGGTTGTTGGAATTGAAGTAGTTTCTATGTATTTGTGTTAAACATGATTTGGACAAATCACAAATCTGTTTGAACTTAATTTTACCCTTTACTAAACAGATATTCATGATGTTTGTGAAATCTGGTTCACCTGGAAGCTCTAAAACTTTCCTTTCTTGCCTTTTTAATCCCAGGTCCGTGCGTTCCGGAGAGAGGCAGTTTCCTTTGGGATTTCATCCGGTGACCAGAGGCAGGAAGTATCAGACATCTTGTGAAGGGACCTTTTTGCTTCTGAGAATTTACAGTGCAGCTTAACAGCTGATGGTGCTGGGAAAAGGGGCAGCTAAGATAAACTCAACTGACACCTGTCACCTGCCTGGCATCCCTGGACTGTGGTCCTGACCTTGGGGCCCTGCATGTGTTTCAGAATTCAGGAGACGTGCATGGGCCCCCCGGGGCATGACAACCAAGCCCCGACTCTTTTACCCTCGTGTTCCTTCTTACCTTCTGCTCTCAGGCTTATTTTCTGATGTGTTCTCTCGCTCTCAGCCTTCTCTCTCCTGCTTATGGGCAGGTCTCAAGGAACACGGCCTGTTTAGATTATAACATGAGTTCAGGGAGAGGAGGGAACAGGCAGGGAAGGCAGGCTCGCAGACACACAACAGCAAGAAGGCCGCTGTTCCCCGGCATGGGGAGCTCAGGGCGTGTTTTCTGGTTACTCGCTGCTTCCAGCAAGGGTCCCCTAGCAGACACTTTGTAGTTTTATTCTGTACAACGATCTCCCTGGTCCTCTTTGAGTTAAGTTCTCTCCCTCCCTCTGCTACTGGCTTACTCGTGACCGTATGAGCAAACCGCCTCGGGACCTCAGCTGCCTGAGCAGCAATCTGGGCATCGGAATCTTACCGGGGATGGGGGTATGCGGGAGGCAGTGGGGAAGGCTGGATGGCAGAGCACAGCTCTCTCCCTTGAGAACTTTCCCCTGTTATGACAGTGCCTTCCCTGTAAAGCCTCTTTGGCCCCTTCCACCTTTTTCATTTTCTCAGCCCCTCGCTGCCCACTTCGGCTGCCGTTCTGGGCCCGGGTGCCTCTGCGAGGAGGGCCTCCTTACAGCGACGCCGCGGCTCCTCTCGCCCAGGTAGCTGGCACACTTTCTACCCTGCCAGCATCTTGTTCAATTAGTGCCGTGTGGCAGGCTGAGGGAGTGTGTCTACAGCCTCACTGGGGAGTGACAGCAGAAACCTGCTTTTTTGTCTGGTGACCCTGCAGGGACTTCTCCATCAGGATTTGAATCTCTGGTGCGCAACTCACTGCATCTCATCTCTGCTAATTTGCATCTTAAGCGAAGCATCTTACTTTCCAGTCATCCATATGTATGATCTATCAGAGTACACGGGTGACTCCTTCCAGTGCAATTCCGATGCCATTAGCCTCCGTATTCCAAATTAGGGCCACCGTGAAAAATAGGCAAATAGTTCAGCAGATTTCAAACAGGGATTAGATAAACAGGGGTAAATAAGAAGAAAATAATACTTGTGGCTAAGCCAACGTAGAGAAAAAAATGCAGATTTTATGTCAATATCCAATCCTCTTAAATATACTAATAGTAGTAATAAAACGTGCCTAATATTTATATGGCATTTTAAAATATACCAACACTTTCACATGCATTTTTTATATGTTCCCATTTAAAAAGCTGGTGACCCTGGCAAATGGGAGTGTAGCTAGAAGTCCAGCAGGGAGATAGGACTTGTAGAAAGTTGCAGAGCAGAAGTGAAACTCTAACCTCTGTGTCCTCACCTTGTCCTCCTGTCTCTATAACCTCCTGTTTGATAGAGTGATTTTAAGCAGAACAAAGGTTTAGACAACTCAGTTCGGTAAAGTAATTATTAAATCTCCATGGTAAGAGCATGGTAGGTTCTAGGGACACAAAGACAAGTAAGAAATGAACTTTCCTGTTTCTCTGGCTTCCTAGTTTCAGGGCACAAGATCACCCCTCTTAAACAGCAGTCCAGGGCGGAGCTCACCCCATGCTGAAGTGGAGTGGGATCCTCTTCTCTGCTAAGCCAGGAAAATCTTGCATCCTAGTCCACACTTGCTGTTCACAGGTTAATAGGAAGAGTGCTTTCCATGTGTTCACCAAGGTCACCTCTAAGGAGATCTGGAAGGCATTTTGGCCTCTTGGTGCCCCGTGAGCTGTGTGTCAGGATGGATACACTTAACCTAGTCAACTCTCTTGCCTAGGCTAGAAAGTGTGGCTCTGGGAGGGAGATGAGAGCGAGTGTGAGAGATACGGATGGGGTGCAGGTGGGGAGAGGTTAGAGGGAGCTACGGTTTAGACTGGCCTTAAGAGACACCATTTGACTCTTGATCATCTTTCATGGAACATTCTCCCCTACCATGACAAATACATTTCACGCCTTGTTGAAGTGACCATCTGATTTCCTTCCTCTTTGGCCTGGATGATTGATTTATACTTTTTGTTATTTTTCGAGATCAAGTGTCACTCTGTCATCATGTGTAGAGTGCCCTTGCATCATCATGGCTCTCAGCAACCTCAAACTCCTGGGTTCAAGCAATCCTCTTGCTCAGCCTCCATGAGTAGCTGGGACTACAGGCATGCATTACCAAGTCTGGCTAGATTTATTTATATGTATGTATTTTTTTTTTTTTTTTAAAGATCTGCTCTCACTCTTGCTCAGGCTGGTCTTGAACCACTATGCTCTTCCTTGGCCTCCAAGAGTGCTAGGATTACAGGCATGCACCTGGCCTGATCTATGCTTGTAATTCTACTTTTAAATGCTTAATTCCTTCTTATTAGCATAAAATGTGGCTTTCCCCTGTTCCTTGCTTACCTTCAAAAAGGTATAAATCATTGTCTGAAAGAATACCAATATTTTTTTGTTTTCACCTTCGAGTTCAATGTAATAGCAGACAGAAATTACTAGATGCTCTTTTTTAAAACTAGACTTTTCTTTTGATTTAAAATCCCCTGTCCCACAAGTTTTTCTTTTCTTCACCTCACCATTCTTATTTCTCCTATGGCCCCCTAAATGTAGATAGCACTCATTACCTGTCTGTCCTCTCACTGGGTGGCTAATATTTCTGTCCTTTGGTTCGATAATAGCCTGTTTGACAATGAGTCACAGTTGAGTAAAGCCCACTAAATCACTTTAGACAGAGTCTCCAACTTTCTCTAAAATACCTTTATCTTAAAAGTCCCCCCAATTCCCATACTAAAAAACAAAAACAACAAAGCAAAAACCATGCTGTCTTTCCCACACCAAACCCTTTCTTGTTCCTGCACTCTCTATTTTGATAGCATCGCCATCCACCACACCTTAGAAACGAGCCAACTTTGACCCTTCTCTCATACTCACAGTGAAGATTTGATTGTTGCAATTATTTACTATGACTGTCTAGTTTGTAGGTGTCTCCCAAAGACCCCTTCCTCATCTCTAGTTTTATTAGTCTTTTCTGGGCTTCATCCCCTTTCCTTCAGATCAGCGGTTCTCAACCTGTGGGTCGCTACCCACAGGAACTGTATTAAAGGCTCTCGGCATTAGGAAGGTTGAGAACCAGTGCTTTAGATTATTGCAACAACCTCTCACTGTGCTATAACTTGTTACTTTTCATAAGGGCACATCTTTGTTTATAAGTAGTTAGCCTTCTTGTAAAAATATCTTGTGTGCCCTATATTTTCGTATTAATTAAGACAGTTTCTTATACATAGTAGAGACTAAGTAAATATTTGTTTACTGAATTTTTTTTTTAACCCTAGTTGGCTTTCCTTCTGTCCAAACTCTTCTCTGCCTTCTGTCCTAGAGAAACCTGATGGAGAATGCTAGACCCTCTCTGTGGTGTGGTGAGGAAAGGCTCACCAATAAATTGTTTGTACTAACTTTTTAGGGCATGCTGTAATATTAAGTAAATATCAAGTTGCATTATAGATATATTCTATTTCTATGTGAAATCTGCTCTGAGATTTAGATATTCATATTTACTGAGATTTACATATTCAAATCAAGTTGCGTTATGAGCATGTGATGTATTGTGGATATGAGATGCTTCCATGCGAGATGGAACTATTTAAATGTAATCAATTTTGCACTGAAGAAAAATATTACTTGGCACTACTGAGAGAACTAGGGTATACATGTGATCGTAGGTGGCTGCAATGGGTTTAGGCACAGTGGAAACTTCTCTTACTTTTATGGATCAGGTTCTTAATCAAATAGGATTGAAAAAGTGCTATAGTTTCCTTAGAACATTGTTATGAAGAGATAGACACAAACCATTGTGTTAGTGAGTCCAAAATATTCATATTTTACCACTAGCATTTTAAAAAATTGTTCTTAGTTGAAAAACAAATGACTAGCTAGTTTTTGCTTATATGACATGCTAAACATCAAAACACAGTCAGAGTGAGGGACACTCAGAGGAGGCAACAAGTGAATTGTGGCAGCAGGGGCCAGGGGGCCACATCTTCCCATTCCCGATGGCTGAATCTACCATGTGTATCCATTGAATGCAAAGTGAGGAAAATTACCTGCCCTATTTATTTCTTAAATTGTTGAATGCATATTAATAATTTTGCATAAATCAAATGAGCTTAGGATACATGCTATTAAACAGGCAATCATTTATGCATAAAATATACTTTGGATGTCCTGATAATTTTTTAGCAAAGTAATTAAATGCTATTCACTGCTTGAGTCGTGTTCAGAACACCTCTAATACCTGGGAAAAACTTTCCACTTTTCATTTTTAGGGATGAGTACTGACGATGAGACACAAAGTTCAGATTTTTCCATTACTTAAAGATCATGTGGTATTTTTAAATTTTTTTTAACAAAGAGAGTGTGTTACAACACCCCATCAAAGTATTGGTCACATTAACATTGGCTTTTGATGTTATATTCTCTAAAAGATTTTGGCCTCATCAGCTTTGAAAATGTATGAACTATTGAATTTACCTTTGTTGTACAGCCCAGTACTTTCTGGAATATTGTAATTTACTCTTAAATCATGAGTATACTTTGCTTCCTACTTCTGAATATATTTATAAGTTTGTGGAACGCCTACAGATGAAATGCTCTTTACTAAAAAAATAGTCAATACAAGGTGAATTGGAATTTTCTGAGTAACTTTCTAATCTGGTGAAAAAATTTTAAAATAAGTGGGTCTGAGGTGCAGTAGGATCAGAGGTAATTCATATTTTCCAGCAGTAAGTGTGATAAATACTTGCTTGTTAAGTCAATTACATTCAGGCAAAACTTGAATGTGAAGTAAGGGTGCACTGTAAGTAAATTGCAAACAGCATTCATGTGACAGATCCACTAATTTGCCACTTGTTATTCCAGCAAGATTTGAAAAATTAGATAGCTGAAGTTGCTGTAAGGAACACAATTTACTGCAGAGATGCCCCCTGAGAAAACTTTAGACCTCAGCTTTGCCTGTTGATTTTTGCTGAGTAGTCACCTGGGGTCTGTTCGAAACACACTCCGTTCATTTACACAAAACCAACAATTGTATGGAAAAATTAGAAACAATTAAACACTGCTCTTCTTGGTAATATAATGCTATTTGGTTAAGGTTTGCAAGTGCTTGCTACAAGGTATCATCAGTGGTATTGGCCTAAAATACAAGTATAATAGAAAAATTGGAAGAAGAAATGACAGCATTCCCCGTTGAACTGAAATTTAATGAGGATGGTAGCAAGATGTAATTGTGTGTTCTATCTGACTCAACTTTTAATTTAACTGAAATCTGTACTATGTGCTCTAAAGTTATTGGTACTTAGTAAAATAAGTTACAATTCTTGCTTCTCCTCATTTACTTGGAGTTTTTAAAAAAGTAATTGACCCAAAATTAGAAAAAATAAAAACTTTACTACCTTGTCCATAAATTTATCTTCACATGTCCAGAATTTTTTTTAAACTATTAAGCAATAATAATAATGCAAAGAAAATAACATTCACATTGTCAAATAAGAGTATGTCTATTATAGAATGCTTTAACTCTGAGGCTCAGTATGGAGTCATCAGTTAACTTCTTAATTTCACGTAGTCAGAATTTTTTAACGTGAGTAGTTCAATTTATTTAAAAGTTTATTATGGTTGATTTAATAATACTCAAGGATAAAGAGTCATATAATTTATTATTTCATTGATTGTGAGTCCTCTTGATAGTAGAATACAGAGTACTCTAGTTTAGCATTCAGATGCTATGGTTTTTCAGTCTATGGGTATTTTAAACTTTTGACAGTTATTGATGAAGAAATTGTAAATGTCTGTGGAAGATTAGAAGGTATCTCCTGATTATAAGTAGTTGAGCTTTTGTTTAAGTTTGATTTCCTGTCTTAAATGCTTAATTTATTTATGTATATCTATATTTCTGCATTATCATACTGATTTACTTGGTTATTTCGTTACTTGCTTTTGGTAGCTAGGCTTAATTTTTCAAAGTTAACCTAAGCTCCTTTTGCACCTGGGGGCTGTTTAGAATAGGCTTTGTGAATTACAAGAGTAGATTCCCAGCGTGTGTGGAATAATTTTCAGGCTTGAACCTCTCAGAAAAAAAATTACAAAATGGTGCATAGTTTTCAACGGAAGAAGCCAGGTGTCTCTGGAGGAATGGGTGTGTCTGTAATGAGAGAAAGCTTGGGCAGCTCTGGCTTTTAAGTAAAAGACACTGTCTTGAAAAAAACTGTCATTCTTCTGTTTCTTCCCGTTTCTCTCCACCCCTCCCTCAAACCCCCCGGTGTCACATGGTTGGTAAGATTCTGAACTAACATTAGCTAGCCCCAGCCTAAGGTCCGGACTCTGTACACTCTGAGTCATGAGACTGGGACCAAAACGCTCCTTCTCTCTGGGAAATGGTAGGGGTGACAATAGAAGCTCCAATCTTTCAGGGTTGTTGTGGGAATTAAAAAAGCTAATGTCCATAAAGCCTTTAGCAGAAATGGGGCATGGAGGAAAAGGGTGATCACAATGCCTTCTAAGATCAGGACCAAGGATCTTGCAATCTCTCAGCCATTACCTTGCCTTTATCTGTACCTCAGAAAGAATCAATTCCACGTCTCTCAGTTTGCATAGTGTGGGCAGAAGAAAATATATCCTCTGCACACCGTCTTTCATTTCCTCCTCAGTACCACTCTTTCATCTGAGCCCCAGTGTCTCCTTGATAATGATGATGTGAAACAACAGAGAAGCCGCCGATCGTGAGAGCAGCTCACGGGCTTTTCCATCACTTACTATGTGCCAGGAACTATGTCAGACATGTTACCTGAATGATACTATTTAATTTTCAAAAAAATTTGATGTGAAAAATACTAATATACTTATTTTATAAAAGAATCCTGTATGTAGGGGGGTTAATAAGCAATCTCATTGTACTTTTTATGGACAAAATATCAGGCTCTGCAATATCAGGCACTATGTAACACTGAGACTGGAAATGAGAGAAAGTCACATTTTTCTAAGACCAATCCCAGAAATCTATTTCTAAGTAGTGATAGCCACAATAATACCAGCAATTAACTTCCTTCCGTGCTGTGTCAAGCATTGCATTAAAAACTTCACGTGTTGGCTCAGCGCCTGTGGCTCAGTGGGCTAAGGCTCCAGCCATGTACACTTGAGCTGGTGGGTTCGAACCCAGCCCGGGCCCGCCAAACAACAAAGATGGCTGCAACCAAAAAATGGCCGGACGTTGTGGCGGGCGCCTGTAGTTCCAGCTACTTGGAAGGTGGAGGCAGGAGACTCGCTTGAGCCCAGGAATTGGAGGTTGCTGTGAGCTGTGATGCCACAGCACTCTATCCAGGGTGACAGCTTGAGGCTCTGTCTCAAAAAAAAAACAACTTCACGTGTTACT